>CALNHX010009298.1:0-51299 GCA_940337035.1 Agriotes lineatus | reverse complement strand
GTGCCATGTTGTTAAAGTGTTCCGAATTTTCTTACTAAGTATAATGCCTACCCCACTTGTATGTGCACCACCATTTTCCCGGCCACTGTATATAATACTGTAGTTGTTTTCCTTTATTTCTCCGTTGCCAGTCCAGTGTGTTTCACTTATACCTAAAATTTCAAGGTTGTACCTCCCCATTTCTTTTAATACTTGTGCAAGATTTCCAGCCTGGTATAGCGAGCGTACATTCCATTGACCAATTCTTAATTTTCCCTCCGTTTTGGTACTTGTACTATTATTTTTGAATTTTTGTTTCTGCTCTATAATCGTTTGCCATTTTCGTTGCCCGGTCTGCATCGTAGTTCCGTCCTTGCTTGTTTTGTAAGCTATCCGTTTTTTGGTTGTGGTTCCGTCGTACTTGATTTGACCAAACCCCCCTTTTCCTCTTGCCATACGTACATTTGCCCATTTATAGTTAGTTTTTTGTATCCAATTTTAGCCGTACTGCCTTTTTCCTTAGCCTCTTTTGCTTTTTCACGGATTTGGTATTGGATTTTCCTCTCTTCAGGGGATAAGTCATGTTCGATAAATATGTTTTTGCCTCGCAGCTTGTGCTTGTTTTCCATGATCCTATATTTATCTTGCCATTCTTCCAATTCCACCATTATCATATTCTGCTTTGATTTTTCGCCAATTTTAAATGCCGTTTTCACTTTCACTTTTGTTGATTGTATTAATTCTTTTTCCAGGAAGGTTTCGACATTTGCCTTCAGATCCCCAATAGGCTCCAGTCCTTTGATGACAATATTATTTCTTCTGGACTTTTTGTCGAGTATTTCTATACGATTTTCCAGATTCGCAATTTTCTCCTGCATCTGCTTCCTCTCTGCGTTCCACTTCTCTTCTTTCAGCCTCATTTCATCTCTTAGTTGCTGGAATTCACTCATCATATCAACATTTAGTTTAGTAATTAGTGTTTTTACCTCCTCCATATTGTTATCCGGCTTATTTACAGGTTTTGGCGTTGTGTAATCCACACGCAGTAGCGTATGTTCTTCACTATTAATCGCTTTGCTAGTTTTACACGACGATCTTTGGGTTTTCCTACTTTTTGCGAAAACTACTGCTATCTCTTTTTCTGGTGTATTTCTTTTACGCTTGGTCACAGCCTCGGATTCTTTTGCGTCCTTGAGTTCTTCGTGCTTCTCTTTAGTGTTTAAACAATCTTGGATTGAACTTGTGCTAAAAGCTCTTACCTTATGCCCTGGGTTAATATTCATAGCATTACTCAATTGGTAATTGGGTGCGGGTGCCCCTTGTTTCTTTTGGTGCCAGTCGGCGTGATGTATTAACTTGCACTTGAATTTAAATTTATTTGTTAGTTATCGATCTTTATTAAATGACACGAATGTTTGTGTTTTTAGTTACACGAGTCGCTGGTCAAGTTTCCCGCGCACACCGCTCGACCGCTCGCGACCTTGCTTGATGTTCACGCTGCGCGCAATTGTCTCGCCAAACAAGCGATTTTCGCCTTAACCTATACGGCCTTCAATTTTGCTTTGTTGTTTTACTGACAATTTACGAAGTTTTCACGTAATTTTATTATATTGATCAGTTAACCCCAAGTTTTAGTTTGTTTAGTAACCTATTACACGTTTCTATGACCCGTATTAACACCGAAAATCACTGTTTAATAGCGCGGTGGAACGGAGCCGGTACACCGGGTATCGCGTCGCCACTTTGTGTGTTGTAGACAGCAGATGGATTTCGAAAGAGCCACAAGCAATTTGTATCAAACAACATGGTGTTTTCGTATATAACAAAAATGTGACTAACAGCTCCTAATAGTATCTAAAATATAAGTTCAAGAAAGCATCAATTCAAGCACGCGTTTGAAATTCCGACACGAGCCGCGTAACGGCGAGTATAGGAACAAACAAGTGCTGATAGAGCTTTCTGAACGAGTGTTTTATAAGGCGCTTTCCTTTCATCCATGGGAGCAGCTCAGAGCGGCTCCAAACTCTCGCGCACCTCGTTCCTTGCACAAGGGCGTTTAACCTCGGAGTCGCTCTGGGCTTATTTCCCCTTTCCTCTCAAGGACCAGCTCGTTGGTCGGGGCGCGAAGCCACAGCCAGCCAGCATGGCATACTTTTAATTTTTAAAAGGCGCGAAGGCGAAATCATTTGAGGTTAGGTGCAACTTCTCCCTGGTTTTAGGTGCTGTGCTAAATTTTTTGAAGATAAAATGTCATCATTGAAGTAAAGCCTCATCTTTGCGCATGAACAGAACTTTTAGCTATAGGAATGTTAATTTTTTTGTAATTGTTAGGATTTTGAATTTGTTAAATTTTATATAACTAAGTTATTAATTAAACATTTTATTAAACGCTTACCATTCATACATCTAAATTTGTTTCATTTTCTAAAGCAGTTGCTATTAGGAAAACAAAGACTGATAGAAGAAGACAATTCACTTGTGATATTGTAGTAAAATAGTGGGTGCATAGATACAATTTTTCAGTATACTATAAGTTCTTAAAGTGTTGGAATATTTTTGGTTATAATAAAAAATGAAAATGAATTTCAGCGAGTTTTTGTTACTGTTCAGCACCAAACAAAAATTTCTCAAAATAACGTTTTAAGGTTATGTGACTGTTTAAAACTTTTGGCGCGCGCTAGATGTGCGCTATGCCGCTAAATCGCGTTCCATTCACGAGCAGCACCGAGCGACTCGGGCTTCTAGCCGTCGGGGTTTGATGCACGCGAAAGGAAAGCAGCTATACTATTTTTTCTATTTTGCACCTTTTAATTCCTTTTTACATAAAAGAAATAAAATTTTGAAATTTAGGGAATTTTGTTAAGGTTGGGTACAATGATTTAGTATTATTTAAGAAGGCCGTGGAAAATTCAATTTGAATTGTCATTGGGCGCGTTTAGCAAACGCAACCGTTGAGACAGCTGACTGCCAGCGCTTCGCTGAACGATGCTGCTGAGTATGCGCTGACTGTCAGCTGCTTTGTAAATTAGTCAGCGGAGTTTTATTTGCTGCCGGCGCGGCGGTCAGCGTCATTCCTATGGTCAGCGTACGCAATTCTAACCTCAAATTTGTCTTGCAGTTTGTTTTGCTGTCGTATAATTTGTGTTAAAAACTCCTCTTACAAAAAAGATACAGAATTATCCAAATATGAGTTGCGGAGGCAACGACGGTAATAGTTATAATGAGCAGATTGTTGTTTTGAATGATTATTTGTTAATTAATAATCAATTAGTTCCAAGGGCTTCAATTAGTAAGTATTAATTTATCAACATATTACTTTTTTGAAATTCGGCAAGTTTATGAGTTTGTACTTTTAGATGTTCAAAACAACAGTGCAGAATATGTCCAAACTGAAGAAGATCCAGGAGATGGCGAAACTACAGACATAATTCTTGGAAATAATGGGGATGATGATTCCAAGTTTACGTGGGACAGTAAGAGCACTTTATTGTTTCTGGATGAATATCAAAAACGAGTTGATAGTTTTCGTAATCCTTTGGTGAAAAAGGAAACTCTCTGGAATTCGATTGCAACTGCAATGGGCGTAAAAGGATACGAACTCGATGCAGCTACATTGGACCGTAAAATGCGAAACATGAAGTGTACTTTCAATAAAATTAAAGACAACAATAGAAAGAAAAAAACAGGCCGTGGGAGGATTGTTTGGGAGTATTATGACAGATTTTGTGCCATTTTTGCAGAGGATAAAACCGTGAACACGACCAATGTTATTGCGTCAATGGCAGCTCCAGCTTCAGTCTCTACTACTCCAGAACCGCAATGCAGCAGCAGTAGAAATTCTAGTGACTGTGAAACCCTTTCCAATAGCAGAGAAAAGCAGTCAAAATTAGACGTTTTACGTAAACGCCAATTAAACATTGAAGAAACAAGATTGGAGGAGCTTAAAAAAATTTGAATAGCAATTGAAGAAAGCAATAGCATAAATCGTGAAAAACTGTTGCTTTTTAAGAGGTACCTAGATAAACCACAGTAATGTAATAACTGTTTATTTGTTATTGACATGTAGCATACATTAAATAAATGTTTCCTATAGTAAGGTTGATATATAATCTCTTTTCAGTGCTCCATCATGATTCAAATCAACCACATTCTCATTATATTCATCATTCACAACTGCATTAATATCTTCGTCATAATTATTGTAATCATCCTCTTCATCTGGTCTTTTCAGTAAAAAATTGTGTAATATGCAAGCAGCCATAACTACTTCAGGTACCTTATGTGACAGCGACATGTCTAAGAATTTCAGTCTACGCCATTTACCTAAAATATAAGTAAATACATTTTTCAATAGTGAATAAAAATGATTCCATGGTAGATATTACTGCTAACCTTTTAGTAAAGCAAAAGCTCTTTCAATGACAGATCTTTGTCCGGACATATTTTGATTAAATTTACTTTGCCTTGCAGTTAAATGCCCATTATCTCGGTACGGTTTTAATAGACTGGTAAGTAGCGGATATGCTGCATCACCTAGTATTTATGTTGATCAGCCCGTAACAGTGAAGGGTTGCCCGTGAGTAAATCATATAATGGACTATTTCTGAATACACGGGCATCATGTACACGACCTGGCATACCTATGAATACATCGGTAAACATTTTTCTGTCATAACAAACTGCCTGTAAGATAATGCTGTGCTGTTCCTTCCGATTATTTATTTTTTTTAAATTTATTTAATTCGCACTCAGCCAACAGCCGTTAGGCCAATTATAGGCGTCGCTGTGCAGTTATGAGGACTTCCAACCCCACTAACGACTGTCATGATGTTGTATGACCGCCGGGACCAACTTTTTTCCGTGATAGCCGTACCACGAGGCGCCGAAAGATGCAGCCGTGGAACTCCCATCCAAGTTCTGACCAGAGACAGCGTTGCTTAACTCTGCTGATCGAACGTGGACGCTTGTTCAAGCTACACCACTTGGGACCCGAGTCAATAGCATTATTCACTGGCTGTTTAAGTATTATGTGGCTTCCATCAATGGCCCCTACTACACCAGGTATTTCTATAATTTTATATCCAAATTAATCATTACACCCAATATTATTTAATGCCGATATACTTACGACATCGATGTTCTATTCTTGTTGCTATCTCAACACATTCCCTCTCGTTAGGCCATTGAATAAAATGTTCTTTTAACATTCCTATGGCGGTTAAGATTTTTAAGAATATATAATGACCTGTACCCTTGCCCATACCAAACCTATCACTGGATGCCAAAAAACTTTCTTGTTTTGCTAATATCCATATAAAGAATAAAACCTTTTGTTCTAAGGATATAAATAACTGACGTTCCTGTATATGAGGTGCTACTAAAATGCATAATTCTTGAAAAGCTGCTCTAGTCATTCTGAAATGACTTTGGAATTCGGATAAAGTATAATTTGGTACAATATTTACTACATATCCTTCGTTAAAAGTAGGAATTCTTCTTTCGCGTAAATTATTGTTGGGTCCTGGTTCTCCATGGTTAATTAATACACCATATACTGCGTTTAAGTCAAGTTCATCTTCCAGAAAATATTCTAATACAGCTGCTTCTTCCATTATACCAATAACTGCAGTAAGAAAACCTACCACTACCAGTCTAAACACGGCACAGACAGAATACGTTAGTTTACTAACTTTAAAATACACAACATAACCTCAATGTATGATTAGACGTTGCCGACCGTTCAGCGAACCTGCAGCAGTTGACTGTAATCATGACTAAAACATGTTGAGCGCTCACTCTCAGCGGTTGCGTTCGCTAAACGCGCCCATTGAAGAGTTGGTTGTCTGCCTCACTTCCTTCGCGAGTTTCCCACTCATAGCCGCTAGCAATATAGTAAGTATTACATATATGATTTCATGGTAATAAAAATTGAGGTTATAAAGTTTTCTGTTTATTACAGTTTGACATTCAAAGCACATTCAAAGTAAAAACAAGTAGCAATTATTTTGATATTCTTCATAATGCTGTCTAACACTTCCACAGTATTTTCCGTTGTGACAATTCTGTGAAGGTTGATAATAATTGTACATTTCATGACAATCGAAGTTGATATATTACACACATAACATATTGTTAGCATTCCCAGTCATAGGAAATATAATCATTCCCAGTTTGACATATGACGTTGACGTAAACGTAAAATTAATAAAATTTGGAAGAACGACAATGCCGCCAACACCAGAAAAGTAAAATACACTAGCCTAGTAAAGCATCCAAAATTCTCAGTAACGAATCCAAACGGGTGCTGTACTAGGGGCCGGTTGCAGAAAGCAATGTTAAGTCTGGTGTTAGCTAACATCGCGTCAAAGTGAACAAAAACGAATCAAATCTCAAATGCTTATGGTAACTAATACATTAGTAAACAAAATTTGATGCGATTTTGTTCACTTTGACGCGACGTTAGCTAACACCAGACTTAACATTGCTTTCTGCAACCGGCCCCAGGTCTAGTAACGACGCAAAATAGAAAAAGATTATTATGTAACGAATGACTTTCAGGAGTGGACCGTGTCATTATTGAGATTGAAGAAAAACGTTTCGCCTACTCTTATAAGGTGCTGCATCAGTTGGTAAGCAAAAGAGCACGGTAACTCAAAGTATAAACCACGCCAGAGGTGCAACCCTTTTTGAAGGAGAAGGGATAGAAAAGCAGGGTAACAAACCTGTGAACCACGCCGGAACCTAAACTCTTCTAATGATTGAAAGAGGGAAGGCGAAATTTATAGTCAACGGTCGTCGCGAGGGCGGCGGTTGATGTTTATAAATTAGCGCTTTCCACATGGAGGGAAGGGAGTAACCTCCATTTCGATTGAGATTATTGGGGTGTTTCTAAATTTCGATAGCTTCGCGAATCTTTCTGCTAAAAAAGCATGGGTATTTGCAGATAATAGAAGTTTAATCAAAAATGATGTTACGGCCGATATCGAGTTGGTATTCAGCGATGGCTGACGATGAAACGAGACCTGACTTGAGGCAAAGCTGGTGTGCAGATATATGGGGTTCTATTGACTGTCCTTTTTTACCAATGCATGCAGCATTACAGGAGCAAGGGCTCCATAAACACATTTAGATGACATCGTGCTTAATAAAAGAATTCGCTTGTACACCGTGCTGTTTTCTTATCTCAACCAGATAATACTATTCACGCTCAACTGAACCATATTCGGAAAGCTCTTAAAAACAATGACTGTGCTGAAGATATATAGATCGCCATCAATCGCCATTTTTATTGATGGCCATTCAAACCTCCAAAAACCGATCCTCCCGCAGCAATAGCCTTTCTTCCCTATATGCACCAAGTCACCGCTCAAATAGAGAAGCTTCTTTAAAAATAAAACATAAAGAATCTGGTGTGATACACGCACAAAACTTCTTTTTACAGTGATCTTATAATTAGCCAAAAATTTGATTTTTAATTTTTAAGCATTTGTCAAAAATTTAAAAAAAAATGCAAATTCTACAGAAACCGTACAAAATAGAGCGTTAGATAAAGAGACAAATTTTCTCTAAAATTTTAAGCTGAATTCAAAAATGTAATAATATACCGGGTGTTCAATTTAAAATAGCAGTGAATAAAAAAATAGAAAAAAAAACAAAAGAAACCCATTTTAGAGATATTCAACTGGAAAATAACCTATCTTACATAAATACACATTAAAAATATAATAAAAATGTAAAGTTTGGAAAATATCGTTAGAGCAGTTTTCGAAAAAATCGAAAAGAACTAAAAAATAACAAGAGTAAACGCCATACTTCCGGTTATGCGATTTTCTTCAAAAGCTTGCTGTCGCATCTAGATAGTACACAAAACTTATATATGAAGTTTCAACGCCATACCTCTTTTCGTTTTTGAAATATTCCGTTCACAGACACACACATATAGACAGACGCACACACATACAGATCAATAAACTAAAACATGTTTTTTGAGTTCAGGGGACTCTAAAACGTGAAGATCTGTTGAAAACGCAATTTCGAATTTTTGGGGTGAATCCGATACTTCCTTTATCGTAAAAAAAGTAAAAAGAGTGTTTAAAACGCCGAGCAAGGTCTCACAGGTTCTTCCTTCGCCCAAAGATAAATTAAACACCATGTTATTCAAAGACGTTTATAGAATCCTTTGTTCGTGTAATGCTATATACTTTGGTGAAACAGGACATTCCGTAATAAGCCCTATCTCTAAACGCGTTGCTTCATGTCGAATTTTGATGAACACTAATGCGATACCGGCCATAAGATCCTTTTTCATGAAACGTTTAGTATCTGCAAATCCATTTAGCAGAAAGGTTCGTGAAGTCATTGAGATTTACAAACACCCTCAATCTCAATAGAGACGGAGGTTACCCCTTGTAAGGACAATTTGTGCATTTAGTGCTCTTTCGCATTTTTTCCGCTTTTGTATCCTACATTTTGGTACTTTTCCTGTTTCATTTACGCCCAAATTGAAATTTTAGCTATGTTTCAAAATCCAATCTCGTTCATTAGCGTCTCCCGGCGTAAGTCGGCTTCTCGTATTTTAATTGCTTTTCGGCGCCGGAGGTCGCCCGTCGTTTGCCGTTGTTTCCCAGCGTTGGGCGAGGAAGTTGCCCAACATGAAGCAATTTTTGCGTACCTATATGGATTAGACAGAAACAAATTAAGTAGCCCTTGCGCGCACTCCTTTGGCTTCTGGATTCTATCTCCTAAGTTCAAGAAGGCAACAGGTGATAGTTTTGTTACGCTACGGCGGAGGCCTTGCCCTTCGTCGACCGATGTCGAAATTAGAGAAACTGAATGTCTGTTATTGATCAAGTCTTGGTCATCTAAGTAACGTTTTGTATAGTTATTAACCGTCTCATTCCTGTACCCCGGAGTTGGCAGCTTGGAGTCGACGCCTTGGGCGGATCTTTAAATGGAAATCTCGTTAGTGCTAATTTGTTGTTAATGAAGTTCCGTGTACCGCAGACCGCAGAGCCGGCGGTTGACGTGGGTAGTATGGGTAGTACTACCCACTCGAAAATATTCGTGTGGGTAATAACCCACTCGAAACTTTCGAACAAAACCACGTTTTTCAAATCTTTAGAAAATTTTGCAACTGGTAAAACGAAAGATGCGGACGAAATCGTTGAATTCTATGGAGAAGATTTTGACAAATCGCAACTAACAAATGATAGAGATTTTTTTATGAGTATCATGAAGCTTGAAGGGGAAGACGCAACTGATTTGAACACTATGGTAAAGTTTCTCAGGGAATATGAACATTATATAAAAATCGTTCCCGAGTTCGTGCGTTTTCTGAGACTAATAATAACAGTACCGGGATCTTCTTGTTCTAATCAAAGAAGTTTTTCAGTTTTGCGTCGAATAAAAAATTATTTAAGATCGACTATGGCACAGAATCGGCTAAACCACGTTGCTATTTTGCATGTCTACCCGGATTCAGTTGATGTGCTCGATTTAGAAACTTTAATGGATGAATTTATTGTTCGTAATAGAAAACGAACGTCTTGTTTCGCCCTACGAATAGTATATTATACATCAAGGTAGCGAAGCGCAGTATCTAAAGCGCGAAGGTTATAAGAGGATTCGCTACCGTGGTGTATATACTATTTTTTGCACTACCAAACGGCTTAATACCTAAGTTCCCAACAAATTTCGAAAATATTTTAACTGTCAACCTGACAATACAGCTCTTTAAAACGTCAAAATTAAAATAGTCATATTTAGTAACTTAGCAATTTATTAGTTACCACGGTGAAAATTGTTTATTTTACTTTCTCTCCCTTGGTGGAGAAAATCAACTTCACGACCTAAAAATAGGCCAATAACGGTGCGTTCTGAGACTAGTAGTGCAAAATAGTATATTATACATCAAGGTAGCGAAGCGCAGTATTATAACCTGAGCGCATATTAGATACTGAGCGCGCAGCGCGAAGAATCTAAAGCGCGAAGGTTATAAGACGATTCGCTACCGTGGTGTATATACTATTTTTTGCACTACAAAACGGCTTAATACCTAAATTCCCAACAAATTTCGAAAATATTTTAACTGTCAACTTGACAATACAGCTCTTTAAAACGTCAAAATTAAAATAGTCATATTTGGTAACTTAGCAATTTATTAGTTACCACGGTGAAAATTGTTTATTTTACTTTCTCTCCCTTGGTGGAGAATATCAACTTCACGACCTAAAAATAGGCCAATAACGGTGCGTTCTGAGACTAGTAGTGCAAAAAATTATTTATTTGTACCTTTACACGAAAGCAAATACATTGAACCTTGTGACATCTCAAAGTATATTTTTATCAATTTTTGATCGTAACCCTGTATCCCTCATCCCTTCATATGAGTGTATTGTGAAAATACACTTGGAACTACCCCCCCCCCCCCCCGCCACCTTACTACCCATTCGGGCTAAAAGTGTGACGCCAGCACTGATGTACCCTCCCGCAACCCTTGCCTGTTGATTACATTCTTCGTTCTACCCTCTGGGGATATGTCACACTTGACACAACGCACCCTATGCCGTTTCTCGCCGTTCTTCAAGCATTTTGAAGCAGTTGCTTAAACAGCACTTGCTGATCTATTGGACATCATCATGTAACGCCCAGTTTCTATAGCCCGTTCTAGCAATTCGCATCTCGTTATATTTAAATAATGTAGCAAAGAAACTCAGGTTTATCGCATAAAGCGCCTAACGTTAGAGATAAGGTACCTGCAAGGCTTTTCTGGTCAAAGCACGCTCGCTTGGCATTTCCTTAGTAGGCTCGCTAGCAAACAGTCGAGTTTCTCGATTATTGATTTTTCACGAAGCTTCTTCGTTGGATCTGAAATTCAAGGAGCAGGCCGCTCTTGTTTAAATAAACGAAACCGATAGCTGTGTTGTTTTCTTCACGAATGGCCGTAAAGTAGTAAGAATTCCTCTTCTAGTTAAATTTTGCATACTAATTTCGATATTTGGGCCGGTTCCCATGCGGATTTCTTAATGTTATTCTACAGTTACTCAAAAAATTACTGAGTCTCCCATCTTTCGCTTCGACGTGCAAGTTGGCTAAAAATTTCGAATGCCCTAGGCTGCTTTTGCCGCAGTTAGCTGCTCTCATTGCTAGTGGCGTCCTGGGATTTTAATAAATAATGCAGCGAAATCCTGCTTACAAGTCCTTTTTGTCAAGATGCAACATACCAGGATCTTCCCCCTCACGATTGCTGGACATAACAACAAATAAAAATGTAATTACACTTGTGCTCATAAAAATGGAATACGCTTACTGTTGGACTGATTTGAAAAGTCGTATTATTCGCATTATTAAATAAATTGTTATACGATATTCTTATTTAACTATTTTCTTGTAATTTAATACAACAAACAATTTCACTTTATCGATGTTTCAAACCAACCGGTATTACAAAATTAAAATATTACAAAAGTCGGTTGCAATACTTGCATTCCATTTTTATGAGCACAAGTGCACATGCATTTCTCAGCGTTTCTATCGACAAATGCAGTTGTCGCAAATATAATCAGTTCTTGCTAAGGCTTTAGAAATTCAAATTGAAGAGTCTCTAATTAGTAATTACCCCTTTTAATCAATACATTTATAACGTTAAAATCGTGACTAATTAATCGTTTCCGAATTGCTGAAATACGCATGTGCCCAAAACTCACTTCCGCCGCATCCTTTGGACGTTGTGCCCACTTGTCATGTGCGATACTCACAGGTGGCGATCCTGAGTTGTAACTCCGAGCTATTAATTAGCACATTTTGTGACTAAAATACTTAGAAGTTGATTCCTATTTATGGTTTATTTATTTGTTGGGCAGCCGGCAGTACGGCTGAGTGGTGATGCATCTCTCACGGCACTTGCAAAAGTTACGCACCAGTCTGCTCGGTCAGAACTTGGATGGGTGACCAGCTGGAGAGCGGGCGTAGTGTTCTAGCCAGACTGGCTCAACTACCTCAAGTACCTCTGCCGAATTTAAAAATGCACACACTTTCAGCGGCTCGGTGCGCCCGGCACCCCGACACTGTAACGGTATAAGGGGTTACAGATTATGTATGTATGTATTTGTTAGGCAATTGTCATACAAATCTTAAGTTGCTGTTACTTTAGCCTCCATGGCTTATGTATATAAATCATATGTTACTGCGATTATTTGGGTTTGATTAAATGCCCCTATTGCTAATAATGTTTTTGTGTTCTCTCCGCAACCCTTTCACCTGTACAATTTATATAGGTATGCAGCGTAGAACTAAAGGTAGGTGTGTTAGTTATTAGCTAGATTTGTTTTTATGTTGTGCATAACGACAGGCGCCCAAATTTTCATAATTCTGCTGTTCAATTTTAAAGCCTGAAGCATTGTTTTGCCTAATCCTTACACCACGCCATATTCTACCGAGAGTTCATGAGCTAACCCAGGCCGTCCCCCTTCGTCTAAGGGAGCGGTACAATCATTGTAGCAAGCTGAACCCTACATAGGTACTGTGTTTTGCTGTAGTAATTTTATAGTGCACATTGTGCAGTGGAAAGTTCTAAAGTGTTTCCATTTTACGCAGCCTGGCTGATAACTTAAAATTAAGCGTTTGAACTGTTGTTATTGTTCTTTAAGT
Source organism: Agriotes lineatus (assembly GCA_940337035.1). Lineage (NCBI taxonomy): Eukaryota > Metazoa > Arthropoda > Insecta > Coleoptera > Elateridae > Agriotes > Agriotes lineatus. The sequence continues at coordinate 38,672 of CALNHX010009298.1, read as the reverse complement.
CGATTTGAGTATTTACCGTCAAGATTTATTGTTTGAAAGTTGCTTGTTGGTGAAAATTAAAGGTGTTACTGTTTTTGAACCAGTTAGATTGTTTGTCGTCAAGTTTACCGCCTGAATTTAGATTAAACATTGCGCAATTTACAACACTAACTGTTTTTGAGTATTTTATTTGATGTTCATTGTTCATATACATGTTTCTACGTTAATGTAGTTCATTTCCAAATAGTTGTGCTTTTTTTAGTAGATTTATGATGTTTGCATGTTTTTTTTCTGTAAAGGGATTCAGACAACTGTAAGAAAATGCAAGTTAAGGTAAGACCGACCCAGTTGCCAAGGTTGAATCAGAAAGGTTGGTTCATTGCTTCCACTTTCTCGACGAGCCCGCCTGTGTTTTTTCCTGATTTAGTAAAGTGGAGGCATCTAGCATTTAACATGTTTATTTCGTTTTCCGGATCGTAGTGCTAATTAAGGGCGTAACGTAATTGGGGCAACGAATCCCAGGAATTTCCCGATTTTGTGTCTTTTTATCGGGCAACCGACGGTTGAGTAGTTTGGTTATCAAATTCATGTCGTAAATTGTTTTCGTCCTGTAACATCCTTTCCTTCATTGTGGAAAGCGCTAAATTCTAAACCACGCCCACCGCCCTCTTTACGCAACCACGGCGACTCACTAGGTGACTTCGCTTTATTTGTGTGCCAGAAATGCCATAAAAATATATTTATTTAATTTTGGAACCAAACATTTATTTATTGACCCTTGATAGCGGTCGTAAAATGGTTTTTATGGCCCTAGGGTTGCTAACCAGTATAACAAGCACGAACAATGTAGTATAGCACCACCAAAAATCTGCATAGAAACCATAGCACACCCAAAATTTATCAACGATGACGCAGTAGTCTGTAGCCAAAATACTGAATTCTTGAATTTTGTCCATTTTGGGAACCAAAATGAAATAAAACGTTGTATGTACGTCGTGCCTAATCATGATTAGCTCCCGGAAAATGTAAAGCTCTCCATTTCGCGTAGCGCTTTAAACATTCCCTCGTGCTATAATCTATTAATTATGCCCTTAATACATAAATAACTATTAAAAGACAAAATATGGTGTCTCTATTTGGCGGAACACTTAAAAATCAAATAACGTACCGAAGTCCGGACGATACTCCTTAAAAACAGAGGCAAACTGTTGAAATTTTAAAATATTTCCTAGCACTAAAAGTAAAAGTCTGGCGTGAAAGGCAAGGAGAAATATAAGGGTTAGTAACGTACCAACATATTATTTTTGATGTTTTAATTTTTAATGCCTTTAGTTTATATTTAGGGTTACTGGGAGTTGAAAGAAGAACGCTCTGATGGGAAATAAAGAAACCGCATTAAAGCGGTGAGCAGGCTTTAGTTTAGACTATCACGTAAGTGCTTGAAGTAATGAGTCCACTTTTCAACACCCCGTTCGCAGATGGTGTACACCGGGCACACCATCTACGAACTGCTGCTTGGTTTCACAATTTCATAAAAGGTCTGTATGTTTGCTTTTAATTCGATATCCACTGAACCGAATTGTTTCGGGTTTTCCCTTATTGGTAGCTTGGTTATTACGGTTGATTGTAGGCTATTCGCCTTTAGGGTAAGTAGCGTGTGACTGAGCAGTGGTGTAAAACGTGCGAGAGGACGGAGACAAAAGCTACATTATTCAACTTTTTTCAACCAATATTTCCAAAACCATACAAGATAGGCTGTACGTTTGTGCTGTACCGCAAGTACCCGACATTTACGCGAGTGGAACTACAGGCAAAAGCATATTAAATATTAAATAGACAATATGATAGAGGATAATTTTTGACTGCAGCTGGAGCTGGCCGCTATTTAATAAGGAGTTCTAAGGGAGAATGGCTCTAACGGCGACGTTGCGGGTTACAAACTGTGATTTCTGAAACTTATTAGGCTAGTTACAATCCATCCTGTATATTCACAATATTCACTGTCCTCCCTAACGTGGAGAAGATAAAACTTGGAGTTGATGAGCCGAACACTCAAAGAATATCCACACATATAAAATTAATTCTTATTATAAAAGTAGTTAAGTTCTAGCTACAGTATGATCGAAAACTTTTAACCTCTAGAGGGCTGTGGAATTATTTTGTCGAAACATTTTGTTGGCAGTCGTGGTAGTAAAAATCACATTTGAATTTTATATCTGTCAGTTTAAGGTTATGTCAGGATTGTCATTTCAACAAATACAAACATTCTTATTAAATACATAAAAATATTAGCAACAAAAACAACTACAGCTATTCAAAATGATTTGCTGCATTTTCCATACACAGCATCACCTAGTGCTTGGCATTAAAAACATCCTGTAAAAGTTAAGTTTATGTGTCAAAATTGTATAGGTTATTATATTAAGTAGCTTTACTCGTCACTGCCAACATAAATTCAATTTTTAAAAAGCCACAGCTCTGTAGAGGTTAAAAGTTTTCGATAATACTGTACTAGAAGGGAGATGTATAAACGTGCAGGATCTACAGTTCTGTAGAAGCTACCCACAACATACAATAAATATACCTACATAACGTAAAACAGTGTTAATAATACCGACATGAAGACAAAGCGAATCTGCAGTTTAGAAGCGGCGAACTTCAAAGAACTCGAATGTCACTGATTATTATTATTACACTCAACTGTCACGTGACTATCATCCAATGGGAAGCATGCATTTTTTGAAAATCGACCAATCGCGAACTGATTACATGATAAGTACCCTAGGGATGCTTATCAAGGGATAAGCGCTCTAGGGATGATTATCGGCCCCGTGGACGGTGTCATAATTAGAAATACAAATTCAAAAACTAAGCATCGTGCTGGTTGCCCTTAGAAAACAGCCCTCGGGGCAGTTTTCATTGCAATCCAAAATTATCGGTAAGTATGTCTCGTCCTTATTATATTACTATTGAAAGTTTATCTGAAATATGATTTTTTTACTGTCCATAGGTTAAAGATGTTTGGTTCAATATTAGGGAGTTTTTTCAACACACCACGTTAAAATAACGTTACGATAACGTTACGTTAAAATCGAAAAAATTGATTTGGATTGGCTGTATCATTGACGTCGCTAGGTAACATTAGCTTTAGCGGACCGCTATTTTAACGGAACGTTATGCAAAACTCCCTAATAACTATGTTTTTGCTGTATATGTACCGTCTATACTTTGATAATTTGATATATAAGCACGTTTAATTACTTTTTTAAGATTTGGTTTCTGGTTCTCTGCCGTTCTGTTCTAATAGGTTTTGGTAATTTGTTTTATGTGCTACGCAGGGGGAAGGAGTGAAATTGCTTGTTCGTTTAGTTCACTAGAGCTTCGTAGAAGCTTGCACTGAGTTATTTATCATTGTTGTTAACATTTCAATATGTGTATCGATCTCTTGTGGAAATGGAATTGTTGCTTCTTTGACTAGGTTTTCTTGGCATTTTTCCCTACTGACCACTTATCATTCGTGGAATAGTCTGTACGCTGGTGTAGTATTGAACGTTATTGGTACCTAGTGGGAGGTGATCAGAATTGAATTCTGTTAAACCTATGGTTTACATCCAGTATTAAAATTCTTTGCGTTCTATCTGCAAATCCGCAGGTATGCTGTTAAATATGGTGGAAACACCTCAGGTAAATTCACGGCAAATTCTGGGGTACCGCAGGGTTCCAATTTGGGACCTTTATTATTCCTAATATTTATAAACGATTTGCCAGAAGTACTGAGGTCTTCAAAATGTTTACTTTTTGCTGACGATTTAAAGTTTTTTAGAATTTATTGTTAAGGATGATCAAGATGCCGAGGGAATCCAAAAGGATTGTGATGCTATATATGAATGGAGTATTCTAAACAAATTACATTTTAATATAAATAAATGTCAAATTATTAGTTTTAATTCCAGGGGTGTTTCCATTATGTTTGATTATAACATTGGTGGAGTTGTACTCAGACGCACTGATAGTTTGAAAGATTTAGGAGTAACTTACGATTGCACATTGAGTTACAACCAACACATATCAAACATCCAGTCGGGTGCTTTTCGTACTCTGGGATTTATTATGAGTATCAATTTAACAATATTGCTACAATAAGAAAATTATATGAAACACTAGTGAGACCACAACTAGAATATGCCTCTGTTATTTGGAATCCACTTTTTATATATCAGTCAAATGAAATAGAAAAAATTCAAAAGAAGTTTCTGAGATTTATCTATTTTAAAAAGTATAAACGATACCCTGACTACAATTATGTTCGAACTACAGACTTAATTGGTGAATTTAAAGTCTAGAAAGTCGACGTAAGTTAAATTTAGCTATGTGCTGCTACAAAATTTAGAATAATTTGATTGATGACAGCAACACATTATCATATCTAAAATTAAAAGTTCCACCTCGGCGTATTCGAGCCTCCCTAATGTTTCACATACCACTAGTAAATCATACATCTAATACTCCCTTAATTCTAATTGTGCGGCTTATGGACGAACTGATGAAACATATTTCTGATTTGGATCTATCATTTCCAATTAAACAATTTAAAAATCTATTACGTGACTATTATAAAGATAAATAACGTTTGCTGTTTGATGTTGCCCCTCCATATCTGATTGGCTGTGGCCAACACTACCTGGACACATTTATTTTTATTATATATATACATATATATATATTACATATGCATTGACATGTAAGAATTTAATGTACATTGTTGTGTTGTCTGTGTAATTAGGTAAATAGGTGGAGAGACATTTTTGCAATCGTTCTGTCTAAGAGATACGGCTGGTAATAATTTCTGTACGCATTCTATGTGTATTAACTCGAAACATATACTTGTAGTTGGTGTGTACTGCAAGGTCATTGTGTTTGTTGCAACTTGGATTGTTAACACGACATCTCCAAACCGTGCTCTTACTGTTAAGATCCCCAAGAATAACGGTTCGTGTTTCAGAAATGTTCGATGTGCGGTTTGTTATATTCTTTGTAGGTAGCTGCAACTTTAAATTTACCGTTGTTCTGATGAAGATATATAAAAATAAATTTCAGATTAAAGCAGACGCTGCAAATTGAGAGTATGTCTGTGATTAGCCCAGATCTACCAACTGATAGTATTCACAGGTGGTAAATGCAATACAGTTACCTATTTGTTTGGATTAATCAGAGGCAAAAGCTGAAAATTATTTGATCACCCGATATTGCTTTAAGGTTGCTTACAGGTTAAAATTAGGTTTTATTAAAATTCCAGTTGTTATGTCTTTGCGAAAGATTCTGTACTTTAAACTGCTGTCTTCCTGACGAGTGCGTTTCAGTGATGCATACTAAAGCTCCCTTAAATCATGCTGAAAAGTATATACCGGGTGACCGGTTTCAAAACTGAACATAGCAAGTTTTCTGATGATATGTCTAACGTAATTGATGCCTAAGGACTTTCAGCCTTCTCCCAACTTCTAGCTATAATTCTGATTTAGGCACCTTGTTTCTAGTGTGAGTTTTTGATGCGGCCGTCACCATTGACGATCCTTGGGAGGATACGCGTTAGTAAAAAGACTTAATGTGAGGTGTGAAGGGAATTATTAAATCTTTCATTAATTGTAGGTAAAAAGAAGTGAAATGTTGGGATGTTTGATATCAAAATGTGCCTTACTTGTTGTTACATGTTACATGAATAATTCAGTCAAATTTCACAATTTCCAAAACCGCAACGATTAACCTCTTTCAATAGTTATCAAAAACATACAAATTTCATTAACCGAAAGTGGGACGAAGTGTTTGCTAAAAGATTGTCTGCTCTGAATGTAGCGCTTTTAATTAATAAAAGTATGTGATGTATTTCTCACATCTAATTAAACCGCAAAATACATTTTTTTTAACTAAGAGAACTTTTCCACTCTATTTTTACAGTATAAATGCAAGAGAAAACAATCAAGAGTGCAACAAACCCACGCTGAAAAATTCCCAGAAGATCGCCCACCAAATTCTTACAAGAACAGTACCAATAATGCATAAATTATGGTTGAGGACAACCCTGCCCCAAATGTTCTACAGTAAATCAGAATAATCAAATACACACCGACTATGAGTCGCTAGAAGTAACGGGTGTTCATAAACAGTCGTCATCCCAGTTGCTTTGAAAAACAAAATGTTATATCTTTGATTAATTCGTGCAGCACAATGAAACGTCATTGAGTACTGTCATAGCGCAGTTTTTCTCAATTATAATAGACATACGTTTTTGAAGTCAAAACCTACTGGGATGACGACTGTTTATGAACACCCGTTAGATGACTTGAAGACTTCTGGAATAACCTAAAAAACACTGAGGGTAGGGTAACAATATAGTAGTTATAGATAAACCAGGTGATTCGCTCCAGTTCGCTCAAGGATGTTTTATATAAGCTTGCTAGTAAAGAATATTTTTTACTGTGTTAGATTTAAATGATGGTTTCTACCATGTGGAATGGAATGAGAAGTTCAGTAAATACTTAATTTATATATACTTCCCCTTTTGGCTATTATAAATTTAGACTATTATTTGGATTCAGTATAGTACATGAGATAATGTGCGTTATTCTTCATACAATTTTCAGATGAATTTAATTTTGAGGTAGTGACCGGGAGGCATTTAAGCACAACGTACATGGCGCGAGCACCTACGCAGTAATGAACGGTTTTCATTGGTCAGCGCGGAACAACAGTACGGATTGCCGATAAGGTACTAACCGCACGTACGTTTTGCCGAATGGTGCCATGCAACTGCTTAAAGGGAAGGCCGCTAGGTAAGGCGGTAATATAGGTTCGGAATAGAACTATGTAGCTATTTATTGAGACAGGTACACAAATGTTAAACAAAGACAAACATTCAAAAAGTTGCAAAGTTAACAAACAAAAATTTGTTTCATTCGTTCATTTAATGATCACCTGCATGGAATTTAGCATTTGCGACGTTGCATTCCACATTTAGGGCGAGATTCTTTTTCCTCTTCTGATTTGTTCTTTTTTCCCCTTCAGGTGGTCTACCACTCGGCATTCTTTTGCTGCCTCTGGTAACATTAGGCCTTCTTCTGCCAGTTGGCTGAACTTTGATTGCTCCACGAGAACGTCTCAGATGAATACTGCAATCCACGGAATTTAAAAAAAACTATCCCAGGCACTCCTAGTTGTAGTGTTTTTAAGACGCCTTGAAAACTTAACTACAGAAGCAGCAGAAGTACCAAATTTCTCAGGACGTTCCCTCATAAGAGTGATCAATTCATCAAACGAATTTTCCGGATCACATTGCACTTGACTCTCAATGCCAGATAATATATTACCTGTGATCCCAAAGTGAGAGTGTTCCTCATTTTGACTCTCAAGACATAATGACTTTGATGTGCTCGTATCATCCTGCGCTTCCACGGCAACTATCTTCAGCGGCCTCAAACAATCTTTACTTTTAGCATTTTTCCCAGAGCCAAGCGTGCAATAAGAAAACGATCATCAGTATCATTTGCTTCTGGGCCACAATTAAACAAATAATCCCCAGCTTGGTGCTTACACGCTTTGCCCAGACGACCAACAGGGCATGTGCAGCATCCAGTTTCGACATCAAGCTGATATAAGAAGTGTTCTTCGGTTTCGCTCTGGACACTGTATGTGAAATTGTCAATTCTTAATATAATTTACCGGTTTCAGGATATTAAGCCTTTGTTTACATATACAAAAGTGGGCTGGTAACTAGGTCATAACTTATCTGTAGGGTAATGGAATATTACCCTACATGGCAACCATAACCATATAGCAACCGATAAACTATTGAACATATCACGGATGTTATGAATCATAACAGCCTCAGATGTTTTAAAATCCTCGCTCTGCGAGCTCGGATTTCAATACAAGATCTGCGGCAGTTATGATACTCATAACATTCCTAGATATGTTAATAGCTATTCTTTTGTTAGGTAGGAGGCTTTCGATTAATATACCTTCGATGCGAGCTCGCTATTACACCTTCTGTTGGCAAAATTCCTTAGTCGTCTAATGCAATATTGTTCCATTGTTGTACAAGTGAAATCAACAAGGGGCACTACGTTGTACGCTTTGCAACGAGAGAGTACAATATTACTTCGACACGAAGTGCACCGGGTGGCCAATTAAGAAGGGCACTCGGCCCTATCTCGAAAAGTAATTGTCGTAAAGACTTGGGGTAACAAAAATTATGACTAAAGCGGCCAAGAGAAAATGCTGGAAATTATTTTTAAGTTTTTAGAATGGTCGCCAAGGGGCGTAATCGCATTCTTGAATTTTAAATCCCGTTTTTTGAGAAATATTCTTATATTACAGATAGCTAAAATGGACACCGTTCTAAAGCTGAGGTAAATTCGATTCTTTCCTGTTAAATGCTTTTTGCTCTATATCTTAAAGGAAAGTGGTGGGGGGTGTCCGAACATTTTCGGAAAGAAATGTCAATAACTTCAAAATGGCTGAACGGATTTTATCAAACTTGGAGTTGTTGAAAAGGAATTTTCTTAGGCTATCAAAGCTACCTTGATTGGATTGATCTAGATTGCTTGTGTCGCCGCTAGAGGGCGTTTTGCGACAACACTGCAAATGAAATAGATTTTCTCAAAAAAATTAAATGCAACGATATTACTTTTATTGCAACAAAAGATAGCCAAATAAGGGTCTAACACGCTACTGAAAACCGCATTTCGATATTTGTTTCTTAACCTAAAATATCAGTAAAGGAAATTAAAACTCGAAATAATGTCGCATCTTTGGGAATACTTTCAGTATACCTGCCATTATTAAATCCTAATTATCGTTCTTTTAGCAAAATATATATAAATTTACTGTTAAAATGCCAACATTATATTTAAAATGTCAATAATAATTAATACTCATTCAATATGATTGACTATTCAACACTATAACATATAATCCAATCACATTGCAGACATTTGCTTTTTTCAACCAATAACAGCAGTATATCACTGAATATTGGGCACCATGCAAAATATTCACAAAACAATGTACGTAATCAAAAAATAAATAGCCTTGTTGCGAAGTATTGCTTAGCAACGATGTTCTGTCCTTAGTGATATCGCTAAGTTACGTAACACCAAAGAGCATAACACTAAACCCCAACAAACTGTGTGGCGTGTTTTAAAAATGTTAAAATGCTGTGTTTTGGAAGTATTCCGCTGAATTTAATTGAGAATGAATAATTATATTAATTGTTGCATTATTTTTCAATAAAGTTAATCGTTATGTATTAATATTGTTAAATAGTCGTCCCAAATACCACTCAAAGTGGATATATATTTTTTAAATATTTTGCCATTTCCATAGAAATTATTGCAAATTTCACTCAACAAAATCACATTTAAATGTCACTCGCCTTCGGCTCGTGACATTTTTGATGTGATTTTGTATCGTGAAATTTAAATGCAATAATTTACATGGAAACGACAAAATATTTATCAAAAATATATCCACTGCTTGTGGTATTACCCTTGATTTTTGCCCTTCTGCCCACACGAAATTCGAAATTTTTAAAATGCAAGTGTGCCTTGGAAAACAAAATAGCAAAAATTATAATGGTGGTGTTTAATTGTCAATCATCGTAAGATTGCAGCTATTTATAGTGCATTTTGGTGGCCTTATTTGTAAAAAATGCCTTTTCCACCTGTAGAAGTGTTTGATATGTTTCGTGTTTATTTTCAAAACAATGAAAACGTAACTGTTTCTGTTAGAATCTATGCGATGGAGTATTCTGATAGGCGCCATCCAACTGTCAAAGTTTTTCGTGTGGAGAGAAAGGCAATATTCAATCATATTGAATGAGTATTAATTATTATTGACATATTAAATATAATGTTGGTATTTTAACATTAAGTTTATATATATTTTGCTAAAAGAACGATAATTAGGATTTAATAATAGCATGTATACTGAAAATATTCCCAAAGATGCGAATTTTATTTCGAGTTTTAACTTCTTTTACTGATATTTTAGGTTAGGAAAGAAATATCGAAATGCGGTTTTAACTAGCGTGTTAGACCCTTGTTTGGCTATCTTCTGTTGCAATAAAAGTGATATCGATGCCTTTAATTTTTTTGAGAAAATCCATTTTATTTTAGTGTTGTCGCAAAACGCCTTCTAGCGGCGACACAAGCAATCTAAATGAATCCGTTTAAGGCAGCGTTGATAGCCTAAGAAAATTCCTTTTCAACGACTCCAAGTTTGACAAAATCCGTTCAGCCATTTTGAAGTTATTGACATTTCTTTCCGAAAATGTTCGGACACCCCCCACCACTTTCCTTTAAGATATAGAGCAAAAAGCATTTAACAGGAAAGAATCGAATTTACCTCAGCTTTAGAACGGTGTCCATTTTAGCTATCTGTAATATAAGAATATTTCTCAAAAAACGGGATTTAAAATTCAAGAATGCGATTACGCCCCTTGGCGACCATTCTAAAAACTTAAAAATAATTTCCAGCATTTTCTCTTGGCCGCTTTAGTCATAATTTTTGTTACCCCAAGTCTTTACGACAATTACTTTTCGAGATAGGGCCGAGTGCCCTTCTTAATTGGCCACCCGTACGAAGAATTGAAATTCCCTCATATCGAAAATTACTCTCTAAAATTCGTGCCAACCGACTAATGAACCCAGTATACCAAATCTTCGTCTCGGCTGTGCGGATCTTTTGGTGAAGGCCCCAGCCCACTAGATCCCTCCCTCGTATTGGGGGTTGCCTAAACATGCTGTGCGGTGTACGTATGTTAGTATGTGTACACGATTCCGGTCGCCAGGAACCTTCTGAAGTCTTGGATCGTTTTCATACGATAGGTCCTCCGAAAATCAAGGCAACATCAACTTTTGAGGTATAGTCGTCGGCAATTTACATTTTTTTTTAATAAATAACTGGTTCATAACATTTCATTGTACTAGCGAAACAGAGTGATGCCAAGTATTCTTGGAAAGCACCGAAAGGCGCTTTTCTTGGGTGGGGCTACGGTATATTCTTTATCTAGGCGAACACACACTTCTGAAAGATTGTTAGAGTGATACCCATGAGTTGTACCATCGCGATAAGCTAAAAACCAATCCTGTCGACGAGTCCAATATTTGGTTATGTATTATAACCAGGTGGGATATTTTGTTGCAATTTCTATATTGGTGGCTCTCTCAAAGGCGTCATCCGCTTCAGCAGAAGACAATGCTATTAGAATATTCTTGAAAGAATAATATAGCTGTTGGTGACAGTCTTTCGGTATATTATGCTTTTTTCGAACAACCATCTCCACACCGACTACGCAACATGAAATGAACAGAGATTTTTTCTTCGTTGTCTGGCTTGGATAAAAAAAAATCTGCGTTTTCTTTTTGGTACTGAAGAAACGCTTTTGGGTTTCAATTTAGAGCATTGAGAGCAAAACGTACTCGCGATCAGTACCTTATCGGCAATCCGTACTGTTGTTCGGCGCTGACCAATGAAAACCGTTCATTACTGCGTAGGTGCTCGCGCCATGTACGTTTTGCTTAAATGCGACCGGGAGCCTGCATAATCCTCAAAAAGGGCTGATCGAAAAGTGGTGTAGATATTGCCAGAAATATGTTAAGAAAATGATGTTATTTAAATGCAGCGTTGTTAAACTATAGAAACAGTTTTGTGCCTGGAAGAGGGCTTACATCATCGCAGTTGTTGAGGAATATAAGACTTGAAAGTAATAAATAGTAACTCGTTAGTTCCTAAGGTAGAGAATAGAGAAACAGAATTTGATATCATTTGTGGACATCATTTAGCATATTCTTTCATGTAATTAATTATTAGAAATTACATATTTAATTTATTGATCTCTTGTCTTTCCGAAGCATTTTAATCCAGTCTCTAATATTCAATATCTAACCTTTTTGTAACCAATGACGATCTCTGCTGTTTTAAAGTTTTCAACGACAACTAAGGGATGAACTTCTATAAGTTTACCGCAACTTCTTCAGCTATCTGTACGATAATCGAGGATGACGCTCCTATTATCAGATACGTGCCCAATAACAACACGTTAATTATTACACATCACTTTAATGCACACATATTCAAACAATTGTGCTCTTGTACAATTTAATTTGTTAGAGCATCACAGGAATGCGTGTATTCATTACTTATGGAAAATGAACTCTTTTTTATTTGTCAATCATAAGTTCACTTCATACCCAGCCTAGTTACTGTAAAATTTAGATATTTCTAATATTAATCGGACATATTAAATAAAACTAAATTTACTTTTACATAAGAAAATTTTAATTTTCTTTACGGTCATAACCAGCGTACAAAAATCAAACAAGTAGAGACACTCACTGTCGGCTCCATGGAGGTTAGAGAGGAGGAGATGGAAGAATCTGTTATGAAAGTGGCCGCTTTTCGTGTCGTAAGTTGTCTAGTACAGCTATACGTCACCGCGGCGTGAGTGTTCCACTTGTGGCGGAAAATCGTATGCTTACCGTGTTTACAACGTTTAAATTTAACAATTTTTCAGTATTACGGTTATCAAACGCATTGTAATGTCGTCCAATTGTTTTGTGCCGGGTTGCAAAACTGGTAATTGAAGTATGAAAGCGTGGAATAGGAAAAATGGATTGAAAAACCCTAATTTATTTCGACCGCCCACATTATGCATAATCCCTATTTTCTATAATATAATAGTAGCACAAATTAAATTAGTTTAATGGTGTTGCTAGCTACAACGTATCCACTATTTTCAAAAATGCATTCAAATCATTTAAACTGTTAACCTAGAGAAATTGGGATAGAGAAAGTTCAGCACCTGCGACAAAAATGGTTATACGTGAATCAGAATCTTACACATTTTGTACATAGTTCTGAGTTGTACGCATCAAACGAGACCCTCATAACTGAAATTACATAAAAGAAATTAGTTCCTTGAATGCATTGCATTAATATGTACAGAGTGGTTTAAAAAGAGCTACATGTAGCTGCCTTTGGAATTCCTTTGTATGTATTTTTAACGCTATATTCTTTATTGTCCTCAGACCAGTGCCGGTTTTACATGGGTGCTATTGGGTGCTGTAGAACCGGGCATGAGTACAAAAAATATTTTTTTGCACTCATGATTTCAAAATTCATATTTCCCGGTCATCCCCGATGCGCCGAAAATGACTTTTCCCGCACCGGGGTGTTTTTTACTTTCCCACAAAAACTATGGCAATTGTGTGTTCCAAGGGCGCTGTAAACGTCAACAAAAGCTAACAGGTGCTAGGATACGTATAAAAATTTAGTAATTTGTGCTGCCAACTCAGTAAAGTTGTAAAACACTAAATAATGTTTTTTTAACTTTTTTAAATATTTTGAGTTATTCGTTACAAAAAACATTGTACCTACCTCTTTCGGGAATTCGCACTACATGCAGCACTCCCTTCGGTCGTGCTGCAAACAAAGTGCTCATTCGGGAAAATTAACTTCCCGAACTTGTTAGGTAAATAACTATTACAGCGTCAGTGTAATCGCGCATTGGACAAGTTATACCGGGAGTCTATATTTACACAGCTGACTGCAATGTTCTTACATCTTTTGAAATGAATTTGTAACTAACTATACGTAAATTCAAACTGAAACAATTTTAAGGTTAGTTTTCGCGCTCATTGAATCCACACTTGAGTTGTTCAATCTACTCGACGCCAGGAATAAATTCATCACGTTTGGTTCGTAATTCGAACTAAAAATAAACAAAATGCAGTTCACACAAACGAAAACATTTTCTTGCACTAAGCAAGTCTGAGTAGCCAAACGAACCAAGCTTTAGAAAGAAACTGCAATTAAATGCGAATAGACAATTTATACCTATCTACAGTCTGTAAAACCCAACTATGAAAATCAGACGCAATTTTTATTGATAATGATTAATTATTTTCGTTATTTGACATTTAGAAATTTTGTTAAGACTCCCGATTTTCGTTAAGAACCTATGTGTAATTCCACATTCCGCTCCCGCATATTGCAGCGTAATTTAAGCCATCGGGCATCTTTCGCAAATTCTCGAACTGTTTGGCACATATGTGGGCCAAATCCCGACATCTGTCGCATAAAGTATCTTAATTAAGGCATTTGCTTCAATCTAGAGGCGAACGCTGTAACGCATGATCATAACATCAGAACCCTGCTAAGTAACTTAATAAATCGCTGGTAGATGGAGTTTGCATTCAGTCCTCAAGTTAAAAAGGCGAGGCCTTGGATATCAGGTTACCGCGCCTGCGAGGCGAGCGTGACATACGGGGAAGTCCCCACGCATTGTTGGTCGCTGCATTTTGGCGATTGCAAGTCAGCACTTCGAACAATAGATCCTTTATGTACCCGAGTAAGTTGCTCAACTATGGAAAGTTTTACGCATGACGCAATCATCAAATTTACGCTGCGTCCAGCGCGTTCCCTCCCGGGGAGTCCAATTTAAGCTTCGCTATCGCACGGATGTTCAAGTTAACTTAAGAACAAAGAACAACCCCTTTAGTTCTTAGGGGCGCGTTGTACCCTCGGATTTGTGGCAGTTATAAGTGCTTTTCGTTCCTTAAAGTTCTGAGTACCGGAGTGTACAATTCTTCGCCCAGGTCGGCGGATTCGTGATAGGAACGAACATAAAGCATCAATATACAGGGTGAGCAGTTGTGAGTTATCGTTTGGCTCCACCCTGCTACTTCTTCGAAGGATCTTGCCGCCACAATTTCCCGAGGACGCCGTTCAACCGTCCCTACCTGTTCATCAACCCTTGCCGCATCTAAGCTGCTATCGCAACCCTCTTCTGTAAGCATCGCCAGAGCGTTGAATCTCCAGGTCGGAATCTTCCGGCATCAGCACTTCAACAACACAGTTGCTTGGAACCCTAACAGTAAATCAAGGTATTGTACTAGTAGTTACATAAAACAGTGAATTGCGTATTATACAGTGACGTGCGAAGTTTTGGAACTCTCAATCTATCGTATATGCTATTTGTGGGCCGCGTGCTAATTACCCGAGCCCTAGTTATCGTCAAGTAACGTAAATAGAAGCCTTCAGCATAAGTTTATGGAAGCCTAGCTCCGGGAATTGTGGAGAGCCTTGAGGCAAATTAAATTAGCGTATTCCGGGACCTAGGTGACCAATATTCTCAGCGGATGCGCCGCTTTCTTGGCTTTCAGCCTTTATTGTGTTGCATTGTTTACTAACCCCAATTTGTAGCATTTGCTACTTGCACACTTGCCTTCGGGCCTGTACCTAGTATGGTAATAGATTACTCATTTTTACTTTACGTCTTGTTTTTCATTTCAATTATTTGTGTATTATTGTGACTGACAAGGATTGAGTTTCTTGTTGCGTTGTGTATGTATTCCTTTGTACAGGGCCTAAGCAACTGGAGAAAGGACACCCGAAAGGTAGGTGTAAAAAGCCAGTGCCGTAGGAGTACCCCTTGGAGTGCAACGCAACGCTACTGCGATTGGTTTTCGACGTTTGACCGGTCGTCAGCTAATTATTAATCTTAACATCTTTCAAATGTCGTGGCAACCCATAACCTTGTCTTAATAACCCGATATCGACACCCCGTCGTGGCATTTCGCCCCAAGACGCACCCTAAACTTGTGAACCCTCCCACACGATTGAGTTCTGGCCGGACATTTGAGCTGTGGGGGTACGTACGAGGGGCGGACACTGCT
The DNA here is from genome assembly GCA_940337035.1 of Agriotes lineatus. Taxonomy (NCBI): domain Eukaryota; kingdom Metazoa; phylum Arthropoda; class Insecta; order Coleoptera; family Elateridae; genus Agriotes; species Agriotes lineatus. Next base: position 22,962 of record CALNHX010009298.1, on the reverse strand, counting down.
ACGAGCATCCTATGGGGTCTTAATGAGCAATTTATCGTGTAACAGCTTAATTGGCGCCCAACGTGGGGCTTTGTTTTTGTCGTTAACGCCCTTCCGGCTTTGTTTTTTTCTTTGTTTAATAATAATAATAATAATAATAATAATAATAATTTATTATCCATTAAATATATAAATTTGTGGAATCGTCATACAAATACAATAATATAAAAACACATTTAAATTGTACAATAAAATTATTAACGCCAACTTATTGTAAAAAATTCGTCTAGTGAATATAAACAATTGCACTTTAATACATTCTTAATATGTTTTTTAAACTGGTTTATGTTCAATATGCGTACGGAATGAGGCAAAGCATTATACATTTGAATTCCTAACACCATTTTGCTCGACTGTTTTAATCTATGTTGAGGTAATATTAAGTCAGATCTATATCTAGTTTCGTAATCATGGTTTTCAGTGTGGGTACGGAATTTTTTTAAATTTTCCCTCACATAACATAGGTTTTGAAATGCAATTAAAGAAAACAAAGAAAGAATACCCAGCGTAATAAATAGAGGTTTAGCATGTTCAGTCCTTTTCTTACCCATAATACTACGAACAGCCATTTTTTGCAACACGAATATTTCATTTAGATAGGTTTTACTCGAAGTACTCCAGGCAAGAAGTCCGTACGACAGTGCCGAATGAAACATAGCGTAATATACTTGTACAGCTACTTCCTTAGATGCTACAATGTTAATTCTACGTATAGCAAAGATACTATTTGAAAGTTTTGCGCTTAAATAATTAAGATGACCTTTCCAAGATAGTTTGTTGTCTATTTTAACGCCTAAAAATTTAACATGAGAGCATTCAGGATCAGTCATATTAAGTGAGAATTTCATATGTTCAGTTTTCGTTTCGTTTAAAATTAGTTTATTTGCACTAAACCACATCTTTGATTTGTTCATCACTTCATCTTGAGATTGAACCACTTCACTACTATCACTTCCAGTAACTGAGAGGGTGGTGTCATCTGCAAACATTATTACGGAGGCAGTACCGGCGGCATCTGGCAAGTCATTTACGTATAACAAAAATAAGAGTGGCCCAAGGATAGAACCTTGGGGTATTCCATGGGTAACGGTAGATTCCATGCTCAGTTCATTGTTAAGGCATACTACTTGCGTTCGATTTTCTAGATAGGAACGCAATACGGTAAGAGCTTTACCTCTAATGCCATAATACTCGCACTTGTTAATTAGTATTTCGTGACATACCATGTCGAAAGCACGAGATAAATCAAGAAAGATGCTATTCAAGCAGATTTTACTTTCAAAAGCGTGGTTCACGTTTTCTATGAGTGACAGGATAGCATCTGTCGTAGAACGGTTTTTCCTGAAACCAAATTGCTGAGTTGAAATAATGCTGTTCTTATCTATAAATGAAGTTAATCTGTTAAAGAGGATCTTTTCAAACACTTTGGAGAAAGTCGGGAGGATTGCTATCGGACGGTAGTTCGAAGGATCAGTATTATCGCCTTTTTTAAACACAGGCAAGATTTTAGCTTTTTTAAGTTCCTCTGGGAAATACCCATCTTCTATACAGCAATTTATAATTTGGGCCAGTGGATAAGCTATTTCAGAAGCCACAAATTTTAGGATGTGTACTGACACATTATATAAGTCGCAAGTTCGCTTATTTTTAAACTCCTTAATAATGGATGTAATTTCGTTTGCGTCCGTACTATAAAGAAATACGCTATTAGAATTACTGTTGCGATGTTGGTGTAACATTTCTTCTGCTGATAGATTAGAATGTTGCAGATTATTTAGAAGATTTGTTATAGTTCTTATGAAAAAATTGTTCATTTCGCTAGCGGACACATGATCAAGGTTGGATTTTCTGTTTCCTCTGCCCAATTCATTATTAACAATTGACCATGTGGCTCGAATTTTATTTGGCGCTCGATTAATAAATTGTTCAGTTTCCTGTTGTTTTAGTTCAGATAGTAACTTGCGGTATTTATGTCTTTGTTGTTTGTATAGGTCCTTAATAGCGTTATGTTGGTACTCCTTGGACAATTTATGAAGAAATAATAATTTGTTTTTGGCCTCTTGTAGTACGGGAGAGGGTCGTCTAAGCGTCCGTGTTTTTCTTTTGGTTGCAGTAGTTGTCCACGGAAAAGTGAGTTCAAAATAGTATGTAAAAGTATCGTGAAATATAGTAAACATGTTTCGACTGGATTTTTTATTTAAGGCATCATTCCAGTCTTCCTTATGTAGTAAATATTTAAAGTAGTTTAGATTTTCTTCTGAAAATTTTCGATACTGTTTACTGCTGTTCTCAAATGCCGATTTACAATTTTTCACATCGTACTGTAAAAATGCTACGTCGTGGTCCGATATTTCTGATTTAAGAACTTTGGCTTCATAATAATTGTGTTTATTTATAAAGATATTATCCAGACCTGCAGATTTCCTAGTTGCTTCGTTGATAGTAGGTCGAAGACCGTAGGACGCAAAAAGACTTTTGAGTTTATCCGTAAAGCTCAGGTCCTCCAAAAAATTAAAATTAAAATCTCCGGCAACAATAATGTTTGCATATGGATAAGTCGATAGAGTTATTTCAAGAACGTCTTGCATTTTATCGAAAAATGTATTTGTCTTCTCAATTAACCTTGTTGGAATGCGATATATTTCTATTACAACAGAATTTAATTTAGGAACATAGATAGCTGCAATCTCAATCAGTAGTTCTTGCGTTAGGTTGTTTATTAGCTTTATAGGTTTGGTAATGTATTCTTCCTTTACGTAAATTGCAACACCTCCACCATTGTTTTGTTTTCTGCAGAAGGAATATGCAAGATTGTAACAATCTAAATTACATAACTTTTGCAATTCTTCGTTCAGCCAATGCTCGCAAAGGCATACGATGTCCACATTATACAAAAACAGAGAATGCTCAACTTCCAAAATTTTATTTCTAAAAGATTGTATGTTATGATGATAAACTTTGATGGTGGTTGAGGAGTTAGTAAATAGCAGGTCTGAATTGCCGTTTTTAGTGGTTGGTTCAACAGGTCGAGATATTACTGAATTTTTTATTTCGTTTTCACTTTCAGTCTTGAAAGATGAAATAAAAAAGGATTTATTATTGCTCCTGTTGGCCATAATTCGGTATTCATCGTAAGCTCGACTTTACTTCTAGGAACTGTAATTTTAAACGAAGAATATATGGTCGGATACTTAGATGTCATTTTTAAGCATTCAAGAAATGGAATGCCGTTATTAGTTAGATAACTTTTTAATTTTTCCTCATTTATATCCGGATCGATTCGGCTAACATATAAAGAAAATGGTTGTGGCACACCCCTAATTTCGCACATGTCATTTGTACCACAAGTTGTATCCAATTTTTTGTTTACTTTTGGTTTTCGTCTTTGTATTTCAGTCCATTTACTATCATTCTCTTGCGAATTAGATTTTCCTGGCGCAGTAATATCTTTTACCTCATCCTTCGCACATGTGTTCAAGTTTTCTGTACACTTTTTCGAGTAAGAAGTTTTTAACTCAGTTTTATTTGGTTCTAACTGATAATTATTTGTACTGGAAATTGGAGCTTGACCTTTATTTTTGATAACTTCATGTGCGACTGGAGATAGGTTAGTTGTGGATTTATTAACGTAGGAATCGTCTATCTTTGTCTTCAGTATGATCGCATTTGATGACGTAGGTTGCGAAATTTTAAGCAATTTATTAAACAGTTGTATTTGTTCTTGCATTGAATTTATCGTAGTGAGTTGACTCATTATTACCTTGTCTTTCTCCACCAGTAATTTCTTCAAGCATTGTACTTCAGAATCAGATGATTCCTTGGTTTTAGAAATGTGGGTATATAATTGGTGGCCATTAGCGCCTTGGACATCAGGAACCAAACAACAATTTATTTGATTTTCACCAACAATTTCGATATTTTTTAAAAGTTTTACACAACTCACATGTGATATAGCACCACACTGTATGCACTTGAAGCCACTTTGTGCTGTATTTTTACACTTTTTGCAGGTTTTCGTAGCATCAGATTTAACCACGGCACCTGAAGGCGGCGCCATCTTGATTTAGGCGTCGTAATCCACCGTAGGACTTTATGCCTTTGTGAAAACAATAACAGGACTGTTTTCATTCGTTGTCCATATGTTTTTTCTTGTCACTTTGTTTCTTTTAGTGTCTTTTCTTATCCCTTGTGGGTTATCGTGCGTTTTTTCTTGTTTTCTTGCGTTTCCTATTTGTTTTTTTCTTGTCCTTCATTGATTTCTATTTGTTTTTTCGTGTTTTCATTTGTTTTCTATTTGTCTTTTCTTGTTTTTTCTTTGTTTTCACTTGTTTTCTTTTGTTTTCCCTTGAGTAAAGACTGTTACTTTGGTGTTTCTTTATCTTTTCTTGTTTCTTTTTGATAATTTTCGGTTGAGGTCGTTTTGCCTCTTGTTGTTAAGAATCCTATTAACTAAACATTGGTTATTGCACCCTTACGTATTGAAACCTTTCTGTTTTCCTTTGCCCAATCTTCAAAATGGTTTTGAAAATGCATATTGAACGTTTACTTCGAGCGGAAGCGGAGTATGAGTTGCGAATTAGAGGCCATGATGCCACCGGTACGGTGACCTTTTTGCGCTCTCGGTTACGTGACGTGTTAAAAGATGAGGGACGCATGGAAAAAGTAACGAGACCGGCGTACCCTTATACGTTTGAGGAGGATGTTGCAGCAGTAACATTTTTGACCGAGGAAACAGAAACAAAAATTCAAGCGTACTTAGCGGACCCGACCAAAGAATTGGCGGCGGCTATTGAAACAAAATTTTGTCACGGGTTAGGACGACTTACTAATTGTCCGACAGCAACGGCAGAGGAGAAGGCTACGAAAGATACATTATTCGCCGCGTTGTCTCTTATGCGTTCCGGGTATGAGATTAAACAAGTTAAACTCGTTTCAGCTGTAGCTGCGCTCGAGACAGACCCGGCACCTTCAAATTTTGGCACCACGACTACCAGTAGTGCTACGTTAGCAACCGTTACGCCTACTGCCACCTCAACAACGACTACGTCATTAACTTCAGTAACGACAACCCCGAGTAAGGTCTCACTAACGCCACGAACAATTTCATATAAAGCCACTCCTGTTTCGCGATGGAATTTACAATTTTCAGGCGACCAAAAAGGATTATCCGTGAATGCTTTCATCGAACGTGCTAATGAATTACGATTGGCTAGGAACCTTACCGAGGACGAATTATTTACGCAGGCTATTGATTTATTTTCGGGTAACGCGTTACTGTGGTATCGAGCCAATAGAACAATACCTACCGATTGGCATGATTTAGTGCGACTTTTGCGATTGGAATTTCAACCAACTGACTACGATGAGCGATTCCTAGACGAAATTAGGCGTCGTACTCAAGGTTCGTCGGAGACTATGGGAATTTATATTGCCGTGTTGCGCACCATGTTTTCGCGTTTAACGGAAAGCGTACCGGAAGAAAAGCAGTTGCGGATCATGCTGCGTAATATTTCGCCGTTGTATCAGACTCAACTAGGACTAACGGATATTCGTTCCATTAATGAATTACTACAGTACGGTCGAAAAATCGAGGAACGTCGCTATGCGATTGAAACATACGTACCGCCGACTCGAAAGAAGACTGACCTTGAAACTGATCTCGCGTATGTGGAGACAACCTCTGTTGTCGAAACAACTGAACGTGTCGCTACTATTGAAGCACCTCGCGCTTCGACAAGTGAGAATAGTACTCGTAACCCGACACCAAAATTAACTTTTAAATGTTGGAACTGTGATGAGTCAGGCCATAGGGACAGCGTATGTCCGCATCCACGCGGAAAGAAATTTTGTTATCGATGTGGTAAACCGGAAGTAACCGTTAATACGTGCCCACGCTGCAAAGCAGGATCTAAGAGGCAGGGAAACGGTCCCGCAAGACGTTGAACGGTCGAGCGACGTCGACGCGTATTTTCACTAACTCGACTAAATTTATTAAGCAGGCCATTGACAAGCGTGAGACTCAATTCGTTAGGAATAAGATCATTTTGGATTATGTATTGGAGAGGTCTTTGGATGATCAGCGACCCTATGTAACGGTAGACATTATGGGCTTCAAAATGTTGGCTTTGCTAGATTCAGGCGCTAATCGCACAATTTTAGGAAATAACGGTTGGGAAGTGTTGCGAACCATGGGGTTACGGTTGAATAGGAAGTTACGACCCTTGTGTTCAGTAGCAAACGGACAGACTGTGGAAAGTTTGGGAACTGTCCACTTGCCGATTCAATTAAATGACAAAATTATAACTATCGACGTCTTAATTGTCCCAGATGTACCGCATACTCTGATCTTAGGGATTGATTTTTGGAAATCCGTAGGTATCGTACCCGACGTGTTTCGTGGCGAATGGAAATTTTCCAACCCTCGTTTAGCTACCATTAATACGCCCACCGGCACCTTGCAGTCAAACTTAGACTTGAGTAAAGAACAACAACTTCAATTAGACGCTTTGGTTAGTCAGCATTTTTCGAATACTAAAACGGAACTTGGGTGTGCTAAATACGTAGAACACAAAATTACGACTACGGCAGCACCGATCAAGCAACAGTACTATCCAGTTTCTCCCGCCATGCAAGGGCATATCGACAATGAACTAGATAAAATGCTTAAAGCAGGTGTTGTAGAACGCTCACGATCAGCCTGGTCGAGCCCTATTTTGCTGGTAAAGAAAAAGGATGGTTCCTATCGGTTTTGTGTTGACTTTCGGAAACTTAATAGTGTCACTGACAAGGACGCGTACCCATTACCCTATGTTGCGTCAATTTTGGACCGTCTACGTGACGCGCATTTTATAACATCTTTGGATATCAAGTCGGCCTATTGGCAAATCAAAATGAGTGATGAGTCAAAGGAACTAACAGCGTTTACAGTGCCTGGACGTGGTTTGTACCAGTTTACGCGTATGCCGTTCGGCTTGCATAATGCACAGCCACGTGGCAACGGTTTGTCGACCATGTCTTAGGCCCCGAACTCGAACCATACGTTTTCGTATACCTTGATGATGTGATTATTTGTACCCCGTCATTTGAAAAGCATTTAGAGATCCTTAATGAGGTTTTGCAGCGTCTACAAGACGCAGGCTTAACCTTGGCACGTACCGCCTGTTGGTCAAACTGACCGATGGTATAAACGAATGCGTCAACGCGTAGCCGAAAAACCCTTTGTGTTCCCAAATTGGAAAGTAGACAACCACGAGTTGTTTAAACATGTTAATGTCAAGTACCCAGACCTTAATGACGGGGATAGTTGGAAAAGAGTCATTCCTAAACCCCAACGTGCCGAAATCTTGCGAAAGAATCACGACGAGCCTACCGCAGGCCATTTAGGAATCTTTAAAACCTTTGGTCGCAGCGCCCAACACTATTATTGGCCCAAACTTAAAGCCGACGTAGTACGCTACGTAAACCATTGCACCACGTGTTTGTCCCAAAAACCCGAACAAAAACGTCCTGCTGGCCTAATGTGTCGACACCCGGTTGTTACTAAACCTTGGCAGATGGTTTCCATTGACATTGTAGGACCTTTACCCCGCTCTAAAAAGGGATACGTGTACATCCTATCGATCGCCGATTATTTCACGAAATTCAAGCTATTCTTCCCGATGCGTACCGCTACTGCGGCTACAGTTTCACGATTGATCGAAGACAATGTTTTCTTACTCTTTGGAGCACCTCAGTTTGTACTGGTCGATAACGGTGTACAGTTCCGTAGTAAGGAATTCCGACATCTAGCGGACACCTATAAGTCAAAAATCATCTTTAACGCCTATTATCACGCACAAGCCAATCCGGTAGAACGGGTGAATCGAGTGTTGAAGACAATGCTAGCATCCTACGTAAAGGACAATCATCGTGATTGGGATAAATACCTCTCGAAAGTTGCTTGCGCCGTACGTACCGCTATCCATGAAGTCACCGGACTGACTCCTTATTTCCCAAATTTTGGTAGAGAAATCCAGTTGGAGGGAAATGACCCCGACAACCCTATCGAGACGGATGGTTCCGAACAAATTCAGGTAGCAGACCGTAAAGCCCTGGTACAACGGGCTCCCGCGTTGAAGTCTCTCTATCAGGATATCGTTAAGCGCCTAGATACCGCGTATAAAGCCGCAAAGGCAACGTACGATCTGCGTAGGCGTCCCGCGCACTTTAACGTTGGTGATACCGTATGGCGTGGCAATCACGTACTCTCCGACGCGACTAAACATTTTAACGCTAAACTAGCACCTAAATTTGTAGGACCTTTTTATATTCAACGAAAAGTTTCGCTTGCCACTTACGAATTATCGGATCAAACTGGCGCTTCTAAAGGCGTCTGGTATGCTAAAGACTTAAAACCTAATCCGACGGGCGACTAAATTCTTGTCGTTCGTTTTCCTTCAATGACTTCGACCTTAGGTCACTATTCCCCTTTTTCCCCTATTTTTGGGTTGCTCATCTTTGCTCACGAATAATAATATCTGCTGTGGGAATCACACAATGCGCCGATCCCGTGACGCGCAGCGTGCTCTCTCCAGGTGGATCGTGGACGAAACCCTGGGCTCCCTTATATTTTCCCTTTTTATTTATTAGTTGCAATCTTTGCAAGCATTGATCCCTGTGTTCGATTGGTAGGTTGGACGGAAACTTATGCAGGTGTAAGACATTATTTCACCCGATCTCGACGAGTGCTTCAAGCATTCAGTTTGGTTCAACCAAACGACCCCGTTGGGTCACATTCTTCTTCTCTGCACACTATCTTTACCTTTATTTTCTTCTCTCAGTTCTATCAACCGTGTCCCGGCGACGACTACCAAACCCCTTTGCGTATCTTTATTGTCAACCTTCCGAAACCGTGCTGTTAGGCGGTAGCCATGGGCCCGGTGTTCAGGTCCAGTCGGTGTTTCGTGCCTATCGCCGCAGTACGTGCCATGCCTGTTTCAGGCATGGTCGGCATTCGTAGTGTGGAGGGACAGTCGAGCTTGCCGGCGAGACTGTCGTATTTTTCGTGTCTTGTGGTAAGTGTTTGTTTGGTTCCCCGAGGCGACCAAACTTGGTCGTTTAGTGGACCCCTGATGGAGTACCATTCCTTTTGGGACAACTTGTCCAATGTCGCCCGTCTTCCGTGGTCCAGGGAATGGATACTAGCCTTCTGCGAACCACCAGGTCCGACCCGAATTTCCGTATTTTCCACTGGCGTATCCAGTCTTTCTTCTTCCTCTTCTCACTTCACACCTTTCGCGCCCTATCTAGTAGCCAGAGTGCGTAATTCTTTTGGGGGTGCAACTCTGTCCTTATCGGTTGCCTTAGTTGTCGATGCTTCGTGAACTCGTCACGTTTTGCTGGTATAGCTTTATCTACCGGGGGCGGTAGCATGTGGTGTCCGTCACGGCGACTGAGCGACGGAGGAGCTCTTTCGTGGGAGGTACCGATCTTCAATCCCTACCTTCCGTACCTTTTGTTAGCTACGTAGCGGTTCTGCGCTTTGCGCACCATTTATACCATAGAGGTACGTTACCGTTTGGTCCATCTTTGCTGTTTTCGGTGCCCGTTTCATAATCACCTTTTAGTATTTCATTAGGACTCGACTCGATTACCAATATTTGTCCCTGGGTGAATTGGCACCTACCGTTCCCGTTCACGCCGCGTGTGTTGTTTCCCTTTGGGTCTTTTGTAGACTCACGGGCGTTGACCGGTATGTTCCTATACCTAGGCCCATACCTCCGTTTCGGTCCCTTGGACGCTAATTACCCCTTCCCTTACTCACAGGTACATTCTATCAGCCAATAATCGTTTTGGCATTGGGCTTCCTACCGCCTATGCCTTGTTTCTGGCCCGTGTAAGTTCTGATCGCACGTAAAATGTGATTTGGGGTCAGGTGTAACTCGGTCGTCTCGGTTTTCTTTGGACCACTCAAGAGACTTCCGGGGTCAATCTCTTTAAGTAAAGGGGGTGTTAAGACTCCCGATTTTCGTTAAGAACCTATGTGTAATTCCACATTCCGCTCCCGCATATTGCAGAGTAATTTAAGCCATCGGGCATCTTTCGCAAATTCTCGAACTGTTTGGCACATATGTGGGCCAAATCCCGACATCTGTCGCATAAAGTATCTTAATTAAGGCATTTGCTTCAATCTAGAGGCGAACGCTGTAACGCATGATCATAACATCAGAACCCTGCTAAGTAACTTAATAAATCGCTGGTAGATGGAGTTTGCATTTAGGCGAGGCCTTGGATATCAGGTTACCGCGCCGGCGAGACGAGCGTGACATACGGGGAAGTCCCCACGCCTTGTTGCGCGCTGCGTTTTGGCGATTGCAAGTCAGCACTTTGAACAATAGATCCTTTATGTACCCGAGTAAGTTGCCCAACTATGGAAAGTTTTACGCATGACGCAATCATCGAATTTACGCTGCGTCCAGCGCGTTCCCTCCCGGGGAGTCCAATTTAAGCTTCGCTATCGCACGGATGTGCAAGTTAACTTAAGAACAAAGAACAACCCCTTTAGTTCTTAGGGGCGCGTTGTACCCTCGGATTTGTGGCAGTTATAAGTGCTTTTCGTTCCTTAAAGTTCTGAGTACCGGAGTGTACAATTCTTCGCCCAGGTCGGCGGATTCGTGATAGGAACGAACATAAAGCATCAATACACAGGGTGAGCAGTTGTGAGTTATCGTTTGGCTCCACCCTGCTACTTCTTCGAAGGATCTTGCCGCCACAATTTCCCGAGGACGCCGTTCAACCGTCCCTACCTGTTCATCAACCCTTGCCGCATCTAAGCTGCTATCGCAACCCTCTTCTGTAAGCATCGCCAGAGCGTTGAATCTCCAGGTCGGAATCTTCCGGCATCAGCACTTCAACAACACAGTTGCTTGGAGCCCTAACAGTAAATCAAGGTATTGTACTAGTAGTTACATAAAACAGTGAATTGCGTATTATACAGTGACGTGCGAAGTTTTGGAACTCTCAATCTATCGTATATGCTATTTGTGGGCCGCGTGCTAATTACCCGAGCCCTAGTTATCGTCAAGTAACGTAAATAGAAGCCTTCAGCATAAGTTTATGGAAGCCTAGCTCCGGGAATTGTGGAGAGCCTTGAGGCAAATTAAATTAGCGTATTCCGGGACCTAGGTGACCAATATTCTCAGCGGATGCGCCGCTTTCTTGGCCTTCAGCCTTTATTGTGTTGCATTGTTTACTAACCCCAATTTGTAGCATTTGCTACTTGCACACTTGCCTTCGGGCCTGTACCTAGTATGGTAATAGATTACCCATTTTTACTTTACGTCTTGTTAATCATTTCAATTATTTGTGTATTATTGTGACTGACAAGGATTGAGTTTCTTGTTGCGTTGTGTATGTATTCCTTTGTACAGGGCCTAAGCAACTGGAGAAAGGACACCCGAAAGGTAGGTGTAAAAAGCCAGTGCCGTAGGAGTACCCCTTGGAGTGCAACGCAACGCTACTGCGATTGGTTTTCGACGTTTGACCGGTCGTCAGCTAATTATTAATCTTAACATCTTTCAAATGTCGTGGCGCCCCATAACCTTGTCTTAATAACCCGATATCGACACCCCGTCGTGGCATTTCGCCCCAAGACGCACCCTAAACTTGTGAACCCTCCCACGCGATTGAGTTCTGGCCGGACATTTGAGCTGTGGGGGTACGTACGAGGGGCGGACACTGCTACGAGCACCCCATGGGGTCTTAATGAGCAATTTATCGTGTAAAAATTTGTCGTGTAAAGTAAATGTCAGTTTGGTAATGACATCTTGAAATTTTGTTTGAAAAACAGAAACTGATCAACTTAGCCTTGGAAACTGGTTCCACTTGTCAAATCTCTTATCTTACTTAATATACAGGGTCTCTAATCACATCTAAGGTCACTAAATCACGTTAGCTCTGCTAACACAGGTAGGGAAACTCGGCGTTATTTATGTCAAACCAAACTTGTTTTTGGCAGTGGCGTACCCAATCAGTTTATAGGTTATAACAGAAATAAATTGAAGTTTGTGTACCTAACGTGAACGCAATAAATAAAGAATTATTTGTAAATATTTTGTACCGCTCGCTGCATTCCAATACTTTGGTACCTTACATACACGTAAATGATGCATGTCGTCTAGTGGTCTATTTATTTCTTTCAACCACTTCTGCCGTTTTATGCTATTTCTAGGTCCTTAATTTGCAATAAGTTATTCGTTAAAAAGTATTGCTAACTATTGCAGTTTAAATTACCTTCAGAGACTTGAAACAGCGTATACCCTTTTATGCTGTTGTTCGGGCAACCTTTAACGCAGCAAATGAAAACCATAATGCTATTAAATATAAATACGTTTTGACAAAATTCGTCGGGAGAACTAGGGAATCCGAGATTACAATCATCTCTTCAGGTCATAATTAAGGTAAATGATCTGTAATCGTAAAAAATTACCTTTGATATTTCTCCAGATCTTCAAGTTTCGGGGTCAGTAGACGAAACTCATTTTAAATTGCGGTTAAAAACGATCATCTGCCTAACTTACAACCTAGAGAAAGGATTGTGGCATCGCATTCGAAGAATATATTAATAATAAGAAAAAATATTTATGCCTTTACTAGTAGCGCCTATGGTAAATTTGACATTGACAAACTCGTTTTTTGAACCTGTCAAATGGTGTTTCCCTACCTGTGTTAGCGTAGCTAACGTGATTTAGTGACCTTAATCACATCATGATTGGTAGCAGAGCCAGTAACTGGCTCTGATTGGTAGTAAGGTCACTAAATCACGTTAGCTACGCTAACACAGGTAGGGAAACTCGGAGTTATTTATGTCAAACCAAACTCGTTTTTGTCAGTGGCGTACCCAATCAGTATATAGGTTATAATAGAAATAAATTGAAGTTGTGTAACGTGAACGCAATAAATAAATATTACATAACAAATTATTTGTGAACGTTTTCCAGCTTAAAAAAATAATTTTCACAAATATAAAGCTTTAGCGAATATTGTGTACCTCTCACCGCATTCTAATACTTCGGCACCTCACATACACGTAAATGATGCATATCGTCTAGTGGTCTATTTATTTCTTTCAACCACTTCTGCCGTTTTATGCTATTTCTTGGTCCTTAATTTGCAATAAGTAATTCATTAAAAACTATTGCTAAATATTGCAGTTTAAATTACCTTCAGGAACTTGAAACAGCGTGTACCTTTTTATGCTGTTGTTCAGGCAACCTTTAACGTAGCAAATGAAAACCATAATGCTATTAAATATAAATACGTTTTGACAAAATTCGTCGGGAGAACTAAGGAATCCGAGATCACAATCATCTCTTTAGGTCATAATTTAGGCAAATGATTTGTAATCGTGAAAAATTACCTTTGATATTTCTTCAGATCTTCAAGTTTCAGGGTCAGTAGACGAAAAACATTTCAAATTGCGGTTAAAAACGATCATCTTTCTAACTTACAACCTAAAGAAAGGATTATGGCATCGCATTCGAAGGATATACCTATTAATAATAAGAAAAATTATTTATGCCCTTAGTAGCGCCTATGGTAAATTTGACATTGACAAACTCGTTTTTTGAACCTGTCAAATGGTGTTTCCCTACCTGTGTTAGCGTAGCTAACGTGATTTAGTGACCTTAATTGGTAGAATTTTGTGCTGCCATCTGATAATCAAGCTGAGAAATACCCCCCGAGTCACTGTTCCAGGCACTCTAGAGCGTTTTCAACATTTGCCATGAGTGTCTCTACTTGTTTGATTTATGTACGCTGGTCATAACTTTTATGCTTTGTCCAAAATAAGTATATCTGACACTTTTAGTTACAAGATGTAGCACCTGTTAACAAAGTTTACAAATCTACGCATTCAGGTTCACTTCTGCACATTAAAACTCCATATGTCAAAGCTTCGCTCCTTTTCATGTTCGTTACTAAATTATCCAACCAAATTCTACCTTATCATCTTTTCTTAAGTGCATTGTACGTTATTATTTTTCTTTCAGGTCATCCGGTTGTGTATGCATGTCTTGGCTGCTTTGTTGAACTACATACCACATTATGACAATGAACAGAAATAATGTGGCTCATCGTCGTACTTTCCAATGAAAAGAAAATGTGTAATTTTAGTCCTATTCTGGATTAACGTTCCTAGTTTTGCTATATTAATAATTATAAGCCAAATAATATCACGTTGATGATAATGTATTACTATTGAGCTAGCAAATCTCAATAAGGGTGGCTGTCCCCATATTTTAATACAATTATCTAATTAATATTAGTTGCCGAATCTCAGAATCATCTCAATATATTACACATAACGTAAAACCTCGATCAACTTCTGGGATTTTGATGCACTTTCTTTAGATATGTTTTGTTCAACCTCATTTCTTTGACTTTAAACATAAGTTACAAACTTTAATATGAACGTATTAAATTAGCCGAACTCGATTACTTAAGTTTACATTACAGAAATAAATTTAAAATACATGCAAACACAAACCTTTATTATTTTTTCTATTGCAACAACTACAGGGTATAATAAGTGTTAACTTTATTTGCAACTACACAAAGATACAGGTAGTTTCCGTTTTTACCAATTAATTCGTCTCGATTCTTTCCTATAGAGAATACGTGCTAACTCATTTCTATAGACGCTAATTACTGAACAGTGTTAGAATAATCGCATAAAATCACACGCACACATGTAGAACTTGGTGGGACGATTACACTGGGTCGATTTATTAATAAATTATAAAGCCGGGAACCCGTAAAACCAGAATTCTTAAAACGGGAAGTACCTATACCCATTAAACCTTTTTACAGAATTTATTCAATTCCATTTGCGAATTTCTTGCACTGCACCATAATAAGAATAATTGCCTATAGATATGTCTCCATATTTGAGCATTAGGCTTAACTTGTACTTTCCAAACGGGATGTATGGTGGGAACTTTGTAGCATCCACCAACCAGTTGCAGAAGCGGTATGTGTGGTTCTAAAATAATACATTCACATATACATTCAACCATAAAAAAGGACACAAAATATGTAGCTCTTATAGTCTATATTACTTTTATTTAAAATTATTTTAAGGAGATAAAAGTTATGAACGGTAATCGAACGGAATCTTTAGTTTCTGGGACTGCTAGCATTATTTTACACATTTACGCATGGTTTTAACACTACATCCCAAATGGATTTACATAGTAATTTATATAAAAATTTAAAAAACCCTGCCTAAGCAGATTCTACATTTAATTTAATAGCAGGTTATAGAAAAACAGATTGACAACCGTACCAACTGATAATTAGACCACAAGCAGGGCCCCCGTAACCGCGCGTGCAACGCGTGCACCGCACGCGGGCGCCACTCTAAAGGGGCGCCAAACTGTTAGACGAAAGTATAAACCAAAATTGTTAGATTACGAACAGAGGGATGAGACAACTCAAGATCCGAGTTTAAATTAATTTTTTTTCTATAGCAAATGTTAAAGTGTGCTTTAATCGACTCAAAACAAAAGTTCAAGTGTTACTTTAACAGCCAGGGTAAATAAGGTAGCACTTTAACATCGAGGGTAGATAAAGTAATTTAATTTTCCAACTGTTATTTAAATTAAATATTACAGCTTCGTATTATTCTAGCAACCCAATCTAGCTACTGAAATTTTAAAATGTGATTGACTTTCCTTATTTTCTTTTGAAATTGTTAAAGTTCTTCCTATAGAAAAAAAATTTATATTATACACGACGATAAAGTTATTACTATCCACTCTTGAATCATTAACGCCTCGACTTCGTCTCGACGTTAAACGATTCACTCATGGATAAAATTTAACTTTATCGTCTTGTATAATAAATTACTATTTTAAAAATAATTGATCAAACACTAAGTTCTTTAAATAGTAGATTTGAAATGATATCTGATTACGACACCGTTTTTGGTTTTTAGTGATAGTTTTAAATTAAATGACGAGAATCTTTTAAAAAGCTGTCGTGCTCTACAACAAAAGCTAGCTGATCAGAAAAAGAAAGAGGCTTGCGTAGAAGAGAATGATTTGTTTAACGAGATAAAAGCCCTACGATTGTTTTCATTACCTGAAGCGTCAAATCCTTTCGACATTCTTCAATATATATTTGAAAACAATCTAACTTCATCTCTACCAAATATTACCATTTCATTAAAATCCCTCTTACTTTACCTGTGTCTGTAGCTTCTGGTGAGAGATCCTTCTCAAAATTAAAAATTATTTGAGGTCTAGCATGTCACAAAATAGTATATTAAAGTATGAGTGGATAACACGGTCTTTAAAACACTTGCGTGTTTTAAAGACCAGTTATACACGAATACTTTAAGCTATTTTTTATTATACCTGCAATACTGAAAATAAATTACTCACTAAAAACTTAGAAATAATTTTTGTCGTGATAAATCAAGAGGACATAATAATACTGCTACTATAGTTACGAGAATTGTTTACGTTTTTGTCCCGTCCACGTCCGTTGTTGCATCGTTTCCTTGACAACCTTTAAAGCTCGGCGAGCTTTAATCGCCTGTTTTTGCACGCTCAGGCGTGCTTTAAACGGCAATTCTGATGCCGGTATAATAAAAAAGATTTTTTATTATACCTGCATCAGAATCGCTGTTTAAAGTACGCCTGAGAGTGCGAATATAGGCGATTAAAGCTCGCCGAGCTTTAAAGGTTGTCAAGGAAACGACTGAATGCAACAACGGACATGGACCCGACAAAAACGTAAATAATTCTCGTAACTATAGTAGCAATATTATTATGCCCTCTCGATTTATCACGACAAAAATTATTTCTAAGTTTTTAGTGCGTAATTTATTTCCAGTATTGAGGGTATAATAAAAAATAGCGTAAAGTATTCGTGGATAACTGGTCTTTAAAACACTTGCTCTATTTCGAGCACTCCGGCTACGCCGTCGTGCTCGAAAACTCGCGCGTGTTTTAAAGACCTTTTTATCCACTCATACTTTAATATACTAATCTGGTTTGGCAATCTTAGCTATAGAGCAAGAGATCTTCGATAAAATTGATTTTGACAATATTATGAAAGAATTTGCAGCAGCCCAATAAAAAAAAACCAATTTAATTTTTGGATGATTGAATGTTTTATTTGTTTATTGTTTTGTTTGTTTTTTCCTTTGTAACAAATTTAAAGAAGAATAAAATTTTAGTTTTTGAAATCTCTTTTGTTTCATTACAAAATTAAAATAAAATGTGTTTTCGCATTTCGTTCAAATGTTTAAACAACTACAAGAATATTACAGCAAACCAGGAACTTTAAAAAAACATATGTAACAGATTAAAGTTCTTATGCTTCAAAATATTATTTATCTACGACAGTGTGTAAAATTGCCTTTTAGTTGGCAGTTTTAAGTTTGTAAAATGACTGTTTAATAACATGTTTTCATTAGTTTACGTCGTCAGTAGTAACGTGTTTAAAAGATTTCATTAGGCACGTTGTCAGTAGCATGGTGTTTTAAAATTTTTATAACACGCAAAATTATTACCGGTTCGGTTGCTGGTAATCCTAATTTACATTAATTTTTTTTTTATATTACCGTGTTTTCTAGATTTTATGGTAGATAAAATATTGTACGATACACATGCGTAAAGCATCTTTAGTCACTCGCGGGGCTTAAAACGCTCGCTCACTCGCGTTTTAACTCTACCCCACTCGTGCCTAAAGTGCTACATATATTAAAAGGGCGCCAAAATATTTCCCGCACGCGGGCGACTATTACCCTTGCGGGGGCCCTGACCACAAGTGTTAGAAGTGCACCTTTTTCACAAGCGTAAAAAATAAGCAAGCTAACACGAGTTGTCTTTAAACTTTCTTAAAATTTTATTAAATATTCAAATCTAAGACTTTTTTGCATAGACTTTTACTTGTCTTCATTTTAGTCAAGTGCGTTGGTCAGTTTTGTTAACTAAGGAAACATCTTTATTCACTGAAATCTGTAATTTTTTCACGTCAAAATAAAACTAAAAATGAATAAACGAATAAATAATTTGTGTCTAAAATCGTTCATATATAAATTAAAAGCACTTCACACCCTGAAATTAATTTAAAAAAGCATACTTTTTTAAATTAAATTTAAAAAAACATATTTACTCATTTCATATGGTAATGTACTATATTACATTCAAATTCGTTGAGCAAGGTGGTATTTTAACCATAGCAACCATTACAGGATAGCAACGGCGATTTGTCTTATGTTTGGCAATACTGAAGTGTACTGTCAGTCTATGTCATTTTCAAAGTTAGCAGTTTAAGTTGTGAGTCAGTTTGTGTGAAGACATAACATCACTGGAGCTGCTTATCGTGTTGCAGTACACAAAAATGAGTTCTGCTTAGCTTGTTTATGTTTTTACATTTAATGTCACTTTCATATAAAAATTTAATATTTCACAATTTAAATAAAAGAAAATTTAAAAATCCATTACATAAAGATACACTCTTTCGACGTCCACATCCTTTGTTTTTGTTTTGTTATGTCTAATACTTCTTAATTACCAGACGCTTGTACAGTAAACAATGTAGGCATACATAGTTTAAATTTTAAATCTTGTACTGGCCATTTTTATCAGTATCAATAAATATGCAGTGTGGTCCATTAAGTGTACAACAAATGGGACATTTTTTTATTTGTTGTACAATCGAAATTTAAATACCGCCAAAAGTTAGTGCACGATAACCATATCAGATGCCCTTAGAAGGGCTTCAAGTCAAACAATATACAGGGCAGGACAAAAAATATGAAATTCGTTCAAGAATAAGTAAGTTACCTTATTATTATACTATTCAAATATAGTAAAATTTTATTGAGAAAAGTTGTTTAGAATCAAAAGTTATGCTCAAATACAAAATCACGGCCTCCTATTCGAATTTTGATTCTTAGTAGTAGAGATAGGCCGGTTCTAGGCCACCCTATGTCATTTCTGGATCACTTTGTGGCTGACGCAATATTGCGCAATCTCAAGCGCGCCAAACCAAATGTCAAAGGTCATCGGTGTCTGTCAGTCACCAAAAAATCTATCTGTCTCTCTTTAACACATTGAGTTCTACAAAAAACCATCTTTCTCTCTCTAACTCAAGCGAGCCCGGGGGGCAAAGCCCCAGCCGCCATATTGTGGGGCCCTCATGTGCAAGTTTGGGAGCGGAGGAAGGTTCAAGGTCACACCAACCCCGAGGGTTCCAGCCGTCGGGGCCGCATGCTCAAGTTAGGGGGTGGGGGGAAAGATTTACATCAGATTTTTTTGTATATTTAAATAGAATAACAAGTACTGGGCATTTTTATTAAAATACAAATTTAAGGCTAATTTGTCATTCAACTCTGCGGGGCGGGGTGGTGGGGGGAAAGGTGGTTCGCTACGGGTTTACATCGCGCGGGGCAGAGCCCTAGCCGCCGGGGCCCCCATGTTCAAGTATATATTTTCGGGTAAGATATTGCGTAACATGTTCTGGGTATTGCGCAACACCAGCCGCCGGGGCGCTCGCATCAGGTTTTTGTATATTTAAGGCTAATTTATTCCAGCGCTGTCAAATTTTGATGAGCGTGGGAACCGCAAAGGTGTCATCTTCATTATCTTGAGTGTCATCTTCATAATGCCAAATGTTCATCGGAGTCTGTCAGACTCCAAAACTCTATCTTTCTCTCTCTAACACATAGGTTTCTACAAAATCCATCTTTCTCTCTCTAACACATAGGTTTCTATAAGTATCTCTATCTACATAACATAAAAATGCAAGAGCGGAGGAAGTTTCAAGGTTACATCAACCCCAGAGGGCAGAGAGGACGCAAAGGTGTCATCTTCATTATCTTGAGTGTCATCTTGCCATTGTGGAAACCGGTTTCTAAAGTCGTTAGATGTGAATAACATCCCCTAAACATCAACTCCGGGGCCCCATGTCCAAGTATATATTTTCGGGTAAATTTTTTAAAGCCAAATGTCAAAGTTCATCGGAGTCTGTCAGACCCCGGGGGGCAATGCAAATTTAAGGCTAATCTATTCCTTAATGTAAAAATAACGCCGTGGCTAACTGGCAAATTTTGATGAGCGTGGGAACCGGAAGTGAAACCGCAAAGGTGTCATCTTCATTATCTTGGGTGTCATCTTCATAAAGCCAAATGTCAAAGTTCATCGGAGTCTGTCCGCCGGGGCCTCCATGCACAAGTTAGAGGCCGGAGAAAGCCTCAGCCGCCGGACCCGGGGGCAAAGCCCCAGCAGCCGGGGCCCCCTTGAACAAGTTAGAAGATGGAGAAAGTGTCAAAATGAAAAGGGGTTGTATATCGTAAACGGGTGGGAAAAATGAAAAACGGGTGAAAAAATGGCACCCCCACACTACTTGTTAACCCCCATCTGGAAATGAAGCCATCTATAACATATTAAAAATTGAAAGTGCCCTTATGACAATTTTTGTAAAATTATATTTTCGAACCGCAAGAACTGATAAACAGCCGAATGTCGGGTGGCTGAACACTAAAAGGGGTTATATCTCGTAAACGGGTGGGAAAAATGGAAAACGGGTGAAAAAATGGCACCCCCACACTACTTGTTAACCCCCATTTGGAAATGAAGCCATCTATAACATATTAAAAATTGAAAGTGCCCTTATGACCATTATTGTAAATTATATTTTGGAGCTGCAAGAACTGATAAACAGCCGAATGTCGGGTGGCTGAACACTAAAAGGGGTTGTATCTCGTAAAGGGGTGGGAAAAAAGAAAAACGGGTGAAAAAATGGCACCCCCACACTACTTGTTAACCCCCATCTGGAAATGCAGCCATCTATTAATATATTAAAAATTGAAAGTGCCCTTATGACAATTTTTGTAAATTATATTTTGGAGCTGCAAGAACTGATAAACAGCCGAATGTCGGGGGGCTGAACACTAAAAGGGGTTGTATCTCGTAAACGGGTGGGAAAAATGAAAAACGGGTGAAAAAATGGCACCCCCACACTACTTGTTAACCCCCATCTGGAAATGAAGCCATCTATAACATATTAAAAATTGAAAGTGCCCTTATGACAATTTTTGTAAAATTATATTTTCGAACCGCAAGAACTGATAAACAGCCGAATGTCGGGTGGCTGAACACTAAAAGGGGTTATATCTCGTAAACGGGTGGGAAAAATGGAAAACGGGTGAAAAAATGGCACCCCCACACTACTTGTTAACCCCCATTTGGAAATGAAGCCATCTATAACATATTAAAAATTGAAAGTGCCCTTATGACCATTCTTGTAAATTATATTTTGGAGCTGCAAGAACTGATAAACAGCCGAATGTCGGGTGGCTGAACACTAAAAGGGGTTGTATCTCGTAAACGGGTGGGAAAAATAAAAAACGGGTGAAAAAATGGCACCCCCACACTACTTGTTAACCCCCATCTGGAAATGAAGCCATCTATAACATATTAAAAATTGAAAGTGCCCTTATGACAATTTTTGTAAATTATATTTTGGAGCTGCAAGAACTGATAAACAGCCGAATGTCGAGTGGCTGAACACTAAAAGGGGTTGTATCTCGTAAACGGGTGGGAAAAACGAAAAACGGGTGAAAAATGGCACCCCCACACTACTTGTTAACCCCCATCTGGAAATGAAGCCATCTATGATATATTAAAAATTGAAAGTGCTTTTATGGCAATTTTTGAAGCTGCAAGAACTGATAAACAGAACATAATTAATAGGCAAACGACATTCTTGAACTTGTGACATTATCGTTTTGCTACATGTATTAACTAATATAAATAACAGTTATGTCGGCGCGCACACGTTTAATACAATTTTAAACGCCTGCCTATTGAGGCCTAGTTTTTTTACAGGTTAATTTGTCGTAACCTAAATCATTCAACCCTTATCTTGTTGCACGGAGTGGGAGGAGTCGGCGCCCAGGAATCTGTGAGTAAGCCACATCAACATATTTTTATGGACACCCGGGGTACTCATATATTTTATATTCAAACCTGCTAGATGAAAGCGATCACTCCTATGCGGACAATAAAATTATCTAATTAATAACAGTTATAGGAGCGTCAATGTCACAAAACATAAAAATATAGCAGATGTAATTAATGTTCGCGAATATGCAATGCGGTGAAAGTGTAAACTTGAACTGACCCCGGCAAAAATCGAATGTCGCGCTACGCTAAATTGCAAATATGTTTTTCAATTAGGCGCTAGTTATTATATATTTTGTTTTACGTATTTTCGATATGCGCTTTAATCCTGTGTTTCTAAAGAGATTATTCACTGAGTGCTTTGTACAGATGCATGTAATCCGCTCTCAAAAATGCCATTTACATTTACATATAAAGTTGTTTTATTCTATTATATAATGATATGATACACGTTTAACAAAGCGCAATAACAAATCGGTCTGGAATGATATAAACAAGCGGGTCAACCAATTTTTAAAATAAATATATTTAAAAGTTGCCGTTTTTTACTACAGCTTATACTTCGGAGCATCAACGAAAAATTTTTCTTTTTTACCTGGTAATAAAGCGCAATGGTGGTGTGTTTTTAGCCCGCTAGTAACATACATTTAATGTTGTATAATATAATTTCAAAGAATCCTTGAAATAATAGGTTCATCGAAGAATGCACACCAATTAAATCAAATACGAGACGCATACCGCAGTAAACGTCTACTTAAATTAATAATTTGAAGGGGCTGTTATCTTAAAATGTACTGCTCGGGTTTGCAGACGCAAATTGTTAAAGTTAGTAGACACGTTTTAACTAAAAAAATATAAAACCTAAACTCATTTATTTATTTATTTATTTATTTAAAGTAGGTACACATAACAGACTGATGACAAGGGCGTACATAAATTTAAAAAAAGCAAATGAATCAGTCATCAA
>CALNHX010009297.1:0-51307 GCA_940337035.1 Agriotes lineatus | reverse complement strand
TAGGTAAAACAAAGTAAAAGCTTGAAGCCATTTCAGTATATTAGAGCAAAATATTTAGTCGTCCAAATTCTATCTCCCTTACTGAAGTGTAAATTGGAGAAATTAAAGTCGATTGAAAATTGTAATATTCCTTTATTTATTTCAACTTAAAACATAAACGCATAATTTAAAAAGCATGGCTACATAAATATTACCTAAGAAAAAGATTAGATCCGACTTCCTTTTCATAAGGAGTGTAGGTACCTGTAAATCTATAATCCGCTTATCACCGCACGACATGTTGCCTACATTCTTCCCTCAAGTTGTTCAAAATTTCGACCCAAAGATTTTACAGCTTTTCAATATTCTACTATTTTATCAGTATTTATTTCCTGAAAACTCATCTAAAGTTTTTTATTCATAATATAATCAATATTGATAAATTTCAAAATTCCTTTACTTCACTAAATAGGCAAGGCATACAAGAATTATATGAAACAAGCAAACTGCGCGCTACGCGTACGTGTAATAGGATACGCGAAAGGTCAAGCTCCGATCCGAGCGCTAAGATAAGAAAAACAAAACCTAAACAAATATAAACATCTGTGAAGCCGGAACGTGAGATTTTATTTTGTGCCACAGACACACAGACACACATTAAGGAAAATTATATTATAGATATTGATCATGTTTCTATTTATAGCCCTGGTCTCAAAAAATTTAATTAAGTTAGCTATAATGGAAGAAATTGCCAAGTGTAAACGCTACCCTTAAGGCAGCGGAGTAAGTTGATCGTTAAAGAGTTTCTGGAAGGGAATCCATATTCTTCAGGAGTAATTACGTTACAAAATGAAAGAAATTCCTGCAATTAGTCGTCAATAATGGACTCCATAATTTTAGCAATAACAGGTACTTACATGATTTACTGAGCGCTAATTGTGAGGATTAGGTTTATCCTTTTTTTAAAAAATAGGTACCACACGCCGTTTTCTATAATTTTGGAAGTTGGCCTTCCTCGAACGATTTGCTCATCAGGATACTTAACGGCAGACTATATGGTCAGATTTACCGATAGCAGGTAGCAACTCTCTATTATGGATAATATCAGAACTAGAAGTAAATCTAGGACAGAAGGCGTTTGGCCAGTTTTAAAACGGGTGGTCCGTTGACCCGTTGAAATAAGTGCGAATTGTCTAGGAGATTTACTAAGGTTTGACATCAATCGGGAACATTTTGACAGATACAGTTAAGCCAAGAAATTTCAAGAAAATTGAAATTTGCTTCTATAATATTGTTGTGCTGTGCACTTATGATCTATACAGAACATCTGGATCTAAGGCACAGCTCGTCATTTTGAAAAGATGAACATAAAATTTCGACTCCAGGGCAGATTTATCATTGTAAACGAATCATAACAAATGAAGAAAAGCTGTTGCCATATATCATGCTCATGTGCGATGTTCTTACTTTTACAAATAGGTTGCCATTCTAATATGTCTACTTTCTTAATCAGTCATGCAAAAAGTTACTATTATTCTTTGAAATTGAAATACAGCGAACCACCTTAAAAACATTTTAAAAATTATTTAAGTCTTGTAGTAAACCATTCCTTTATTGGTGTTGCAACGAGACAGACTTGTGGTGTCGTAAATGCGCAGGCCGGTGTCTTCTGATGGCCTCTAGTGATCTATAATCCTCTACGTTGTGTACATCACTTTGTTTTAATTCAACAGGTTTCTCGTAAGTTGTGGACCCTTAGGGTTCTTATAACCCTCGTAACTGCAAGTTCTTCATTTAAGTAGGCTCATACACACACTTTGATGAAATAAAACACCAAAAACGCTTTATACATTTATTAAACCAATAAACCCTATACTCTGGTATATAGAACTAAATTTAAACAACCAAATTGTTCCCTTTATCTTTCTGTAGTGGGCACAGTCTAATGGGAAATGTAATACTTTTCAATTGTTGGTGAAATATTAGCAATACTGCTACTTAGTCAGTGCAAGGAAGGACTTGAGAGTTGTAAAGAATATTTATCAGTGAAGGAAATTGCTCCCGCTGCCCGTCTGCTGTAGCGATAAAACCGCCCGCTGATTAAATGTAGCGTCAAGTACGCAATTAAAGGTAATAATAATTACCGGCGCCTGCCTCGCTCTGCTGTAGCGATGCAATCGCCCGCTGATCAAATGTAGCGAGAACCGCCCAATTAGAAATAAGGAAAACTACGGTCGTCTGCCCTCAATCTGCTGAAGCGATGAAACCGCCCGCTAATCAAATGTAGCGACAACCGCGTAATTAGGAATAAGAAAAACTACGATCGTCTGCCCTCAAGCTGCTGTAGCGATGAAACCGCCCGCTGATCGAAATTAGCGACGAACACGTAATTAGGAATCAAGTAAGGTGCCCAAACTGTTCTCCTGACTCTGTCGAGTTTTCCTTTAAATAGCAGTTCGTAGTGGATATCCCCTCTCGGAAATACCAGTGGTGATTCCACCTTATAACCAATCACAGCGTTTCCGCTGGGTAATTATCCAATCATAATGTTTCCATTATCACACAGTATTTCTACCGCAATTTAAATCGTATTATAATATTTTCTGTGCTCTCGAACATAGTCGTAGATTGCCACTTTAATCCCTATTTGGCATTCGCCGCGTGACGAATTTCCCAATTAGACTAAGCCCAAATATTTTCAGTTTCCTGTAAAAAAAGGGTGAATTTTGTGGCGACATAATTCACTATTAAGGTGAAAGCAAAAAACTATATGATCCAGGACCCTGTGTGTGTAGCTTAATACGTCCGCAGTCCAGCTGCGAGTCGAATCTTAATCTATTCATTAATATGCCTGCACGTGCAACAATTCCTTATATTGGGAAAAAACATTCTACATATCGTAATTACCAAATTCAAACGGAAAAACTTAAGCATCTAATATTAATTGTTCATGTTTGTGTCCATTGCCAAGACGCGTCCTCTCAAAGTGTAGCCGCTAAGAATTTTGGTAAAATTTAATTGGTCAACACTTAAAGATTCTTGCCTTAAAACTGCATAAAAGCCCTACCACTAACGGCCTCGGCTTTTTCATTAATGACAACTTGTTATCAATTTTGCTAGGCAACAAGGTTTTCATGGAGAAACACATTTTACCGATAAAAAATATATAGGGTCTTATGATTTTACTGTTGAAAATAGCAGCAAGCAATAACAATAACAACCATTGTAATGTAGTGACTAATAACTAATAACTGTAAAACAAGACGCTTTTTACTTTCGATTCATATAGCAGGTAAATACGTTCAACTTAGAGTTGATCGTAAAACCCGATGCTTGGTTTCAACTCCCAGACCGGCATCTTTATTTTCGCAAGTGGACATCCAAATTCTTAGAAGCGGCTTGGGGAAAACAATTGTCGCGCCAATTACAGTTTGGTAGTTGAAAATAGAACAATATTTGCATTCTTTACTAGCACCACTAGTTCTGCCCTCTATGAGAGCCAGCTACAATCCATAGCGCAGTCTTAAGTCAGAGAGTTGTCCCCACCACTAAAGGTATCCCCTTAACTTTAAAACTAAGGTGAAATTTTATAGTTTCAGCTACGGTTTTAGGCTGGTTTTTTTTGAGATAGGAAGGCCTTCAAACTTCTGTCTGTGAAAAATTTGAAATTTTATTTACAATATGATTGAAATTTTAAAATTTCATTTCGAAATTATTGTATAATAAGCTTTTTTTATACAGTTTTCCGCAACCCATTCGTTATTCTTTCTTATTACAGAGTGTATTTTCCTCTAACTCTCTATTTTGCATTCCTGTTTTAATTTGGTAGTTTCACTGTAGTCTAGGCCGTTCTCGCTTTTTTCGCCCGTTAGGTTTCCATTTCCAGCATTTTATAGGTAGTCTAGTTTCCTCCATTCTCCGCATACATTGAACTAATAATTCTGCTTATGCCTAAACTGTCTGAACTGATAAATAATCAAATGCGGCTAAATAAAGCTAATTAAAAATGTTCTTTCTAAAATAAATATAAAATTTATCAGATATACTGCCCTTTAATAATTAATTATGGCAATAATTAATACTTTTTGCACAAATTAGCTATTAGGTTCGAGAAATCTCTTATCCCAGGTTTGAGTCTCTACACAATTGAAAACTTACTCATTTGTATGATAACTGCTCTATTATGCAAATGCATTTTCTTAATAAACTTAACTTCAAATAAATGGTCACGGAACGTCACAGATTTTTTTTTATTTTTACTTTAATCAAGGCAAGCTTAACGCTGTATCATTACACGTAACTTCATTAACAACAGCATGGCGTGTCGCGCTAAAAACAAACTAACTGCACTTTTTCTCTATGACATAACGCTTCGCCATCCTTTTTACTAAAACAATCTGATTTGCATGTCTTACATTATTTCCAATATCCGAGCTTTTATCAAAATCATAGTAGCACACGTAAATATAACATCGAATTAAGTTAATCGAAATTCTGCTGATATTGTTTTTGGAATCTATTTGCTATTCTTAGTCTAATTAAATTATAAATTACTTATCAATTATGGTTTACAAATCTATCAATGTTTAATTCTCATAATAATTCTATCTGTAGCGATTAATAAACTACCAGTTATGTTCATGTTTGGTTTTTAATTAATTAATATTTATCTAGTAATAATAAAAGGGCCATAATTGCCATCGGTACCTAGTTTACCATTTCAATATGTATTATTATACCTAGCTCAGCTCAGTCGCTAATTATAATAGGATGTGATTATTTGTCTCTCAATTCAGAACATGTGCTTAGTTTAATTTATTTCAATGCCATTTCATGTTACATAAATTAATTATGACATTTCACGGCACAGTCCAATTCACATAGTTGGTAAATAATTTATATTGATTTATATCTTATAATTATGACACTTCTTTATTGGTTACCTTTAAGACTTCTTTATGATAATAACGAGACATCCATATGTCGTCTACCTCAATACCCCCAATTCAAATTTCCTAAGATGTTCATTTTTCTGCTTGCTCAAACCTGTACTGCCAAACAACTTATCTTCTTATTCGTGTAAATTCTCTTCGGTCTGCTCCCAGATGTTGATTCTCTGCGTCTTCACCCACTTATCACCAAACAGCTTTTTCTCGTCTTTTGTAGCGCACTTCCCACTTTATTTCTGCAGTCCCAACTTGTCTTCCTTTGTAATTTTTTTAATCTGCTATCGACTTCTTTCTTTTATTTAACATTATTCCATATTTAACATTTCTGGTAACCTACCTTTTCTTCTTCTTTCATCCCGCACTCTGATTGTCAACCCTTAAATAAAAATTATTATTGGATGCTTAGAATTTTATTCAATTCCTAAGTATCTCGATTTGCATTTTAATATGACATTGTGTTTAAAAAATTACTCGTTGTTATTATTTTGTTATTTCACCACCTAGCAATCTTCTTAATTTTTAATCACCTAGTTACTTCATTTCAATGTTATTATTATACAATATACAGGGTGTTATGGAAATGAGTGCAAATATTTTAACCAGTGATAGAGCTCACCAAACTGAACAACTTTTCTATCTATCGTATCGCGTATTTTTTCAAACGTTTATCTCCCCTAAATTTGACGAGCCGCGAACGACACAAGCATATTAAAAACTGCAAAGTCCTTGCACAAAAAACATGCGGTCAATGACTTCCCTACCTCAGCTGATAAAGTACGTTGGTGACCAGATGTGAACTAAAGGTTTTATCAGTCCTATTCAGTTTTTGTTGATTTGCATATCAAAGAAATGTTTTTTGTGTTTTGTGCCATTAAATTAAAATATTATTTCATAGGCGAGTATGCATTTTTACAGTAAAAGGGTTTTTAATTTTAAGTTATTGCCTGTCTTTCACAGTGTAAGGTTGTGCTCACCCGCAGCTAAAGCCAGGCGACAAGATCAGCAAGTGACCTCGCGGTCACGTGCCGTAAGAGTTCTTATTTTTTTTATATATAATATTTATCATCGTCTTATCGGTAACTTATATCCGAGACCGGCATGGCATATTACCAAAATCAAACCACACCGATGCCGACGGCCCAGCAATACATTCCAATGCAAACCGAACAAGTCCAACAAATGCATTTTGCCCCGCAAAGTTATCAATACGCGCACATTGTGCCAAATTTAAATCAAACATTCACACATTTTCCTACACAAGATATATCCGTAACTCCAAATGCCGCATCTTATCAGCCTCAGCCTGCCTACCATCAGCAGCAATTTCCTGCAGTATCTCACAACTCAGAATGGCAAATAGTCAATAACAAAAAACGCACCCGACAAGAAAACATCAATAATAATAATCAAACAACTCAAAACAAACAAGCTAAAACTGCGAACTACTGGTTAAACCCGGAAAACCGCTTTAGTGTGCTTACAGATGAAAGCCCACAGGAGCAAGCGCCAACTACCTCACAAAAAAGTGATCCTAAACCTCCACCGATATTTGTCTCGGGTGTGAAATCCATTGAGCCACTACTCAAATTTTTAGAAAGCACAGCCAAAAATGAATACACACTAAAGGCACTACCAAACGATGAAATCAAAATAATTCTGAAAACATCTGAAAAATACTCGTTAATTACCAAAGGCCTAGCGGAAAAAAATACGGAATTCCACACCTACCAGGTCAAGCAGGAGCGTAAGTTTCGAGTCTTCCTAAGGAACTTACACCCGTCCACAAGCACTAGTGGAATCCAGAATGAACTAAAAACACTTGGACACACAGCAACCAACGTATGGAATGTTAAACAGACTAGTACGAAAAAAGAACTACCCCTCTTTGTTGTTGACTTAAAACCATCTGACAACAACAAAGACATATACAACATAACTACACTTATGCATTGTATTGTCAAATTTGAACCTGCACGAGCAAAGCGAACAATCCCGCAATGCTCCAGATGTCAGAAACACGGACATACGAAAAATTTTTGCAGAAGAACTCCCCGATGCGTAAAATGCATAGATGCGCATCCTACGACACAATGCGAACACAAAGAAAAATACAAAGAAGTGACGTGCGTCAACTGTAAGGGAAACCATCCAGCAAGCTATAAAGGATGCCCTATCTATAAGGAACTGCAGCAAAGAATATTCCCACCACTACGTCAAAAAATTCTTCCAAGCGCAAGACCCTACCAACCAGGACTATCATTCTCTCAAGCATTAATAAGCAACGCGCAACACTCCAACAATATCACGCCTCAACAACAGACTACAGGGCCAACACCCCAATCTAACGACATGGCTGAATTAAAACAGATGCTCAAACAACTCATGGAACAAATGAGCACAATGTTAAACCTTTTAACCACAGTCGTAGCTCGAACATATAATGGACAAACACCTTAAAATTGCGGTATGGAACGCCAACGGGCTGTCCCACCATAGAGGCGAACTCATTGCTTTTACTACAAACCACTGCATCGACATTGTTTTAATTTCAGAAGCGCACTTTACAGAACGTAGCTACTTCAAAATCCCAAAATACACCGTTTATGCAACGCTACATCCGGATGGGACGGCACATGCTGGCACGGCCATACTCGTCAAGGACTCAATTAAGCATCATGAACTTCCCAGTTACAGTTTCTCGCACCTACAAGCCACGTCAATATTAGTAGAAGACTGGCAGGGCCCTCTTACAATATCAGCTGCCTATTGCCCACTAAGGCATAATAACAAACAAGAAACATACGAGCATTATTTCAGTACTCTAGGTAATAGATTTATCTCGGGAGGCGACTTTAATGCTAAGCATACCCACTGGGGATCTAGACTAAGTACCACTAAAGGCCGAGAAATGTTAAAAGCTGTAACCAACCTGGGACTGCTACCCTTGTCCACTGGTGAACCCACATACTGGCCCACAGACCCGAGAAAAACAGCCGGACCTGCTTGACCTGTGCTATGTAAAAAGAATAAGCACTAACTTCCTTAATGCCACTTCCTGCCTTGACCTCTCTACGGATCACTCCCCGATTATAGTAACCCTGGGTACTACAGTAATCATGAAGAAGAAAGTGCATTCACTTACAAATAAATGTACAAACTGGGACCTTTTCCAGGAGCTGGTCTACGCATCCCTACGAATGGATATCCCGTTAAAAACAACTGCAAACTTGGACGAAGCGGTACAACACTTCAATCAAGTTATCCAAGAAGCGGCTCACCAAACCACTCCGGAACACACTCAGTACATCAGCCCGGTAAACTGCCCCGTCATAGTCAAACAAAAAATTGCAGAAAAGCGCAGACTACGGAGAATATGGCAGACAACACGACATCCAAACGACAAAAGAGCCTTAAACCATGCAACTACTGAGCTTAAAGACTTACTTTCTAGTATTAGAAACCAAAATGTGCAAACCTTCTTGAAGCACCTCTCTCCGCTGGAAGTAGATGACTACTCGCTTTGGAAAGCCACAAGGTACCTCAAACAACCCCAGCAACACAAAGCTCCAATCCGCACTGCCAATAACACCTGGGCCAAAAGCGATCTTGAAAAAGCTCTGACCTTTGCTGATCATCTAGTCAACGTCTTCAAACCATTTCCAGCTGAAATAGACAATAGGGACGACATCAGTAATATACTTGACACTCCACATCAAATGAGCTTTCCAATTAAAAAATTCAAAGTTCATCAGGTAGAAGACACCATTCGCAGACAAGTAAATTCACGCAAAGCCCCGGGCCAAGATCTCATTACCGGCTGTATCCTCAAAAATCTACCCCAGAATGGGTACCAGTTCATAACTCATCTCTTCAATTCAGTCTTACGACTTCGATACTTCCCCGAGCAATGGAAAACTGCTGTCATCATCCTAATCCCAAAGCCAGGCAAACCTATTGATCAACCGGCCTCTTATAGACCAATCAGCCTACTGCCGACTCTGTCCAAAGTGTTCGAAAAAATGCTGCTACAGAGGTTATACCCAATACTCTTAGAAAAACATCTCATCCCTGACCATCAATTTGGCTTCCGGGCAAATCATGCGACAATCGAACAAGTTCACAGAGTTGTGGATAAAATCCATAAAGACTTCGAGGAGCGTAGATACTGCACCGCTGTATTCTTGGACGTTACACAGGCCTTCGACAAGGTCTGGTTTGACGGCCTACGTTGTAAAATTAAGAAAACCCTACCTATGGATTACTTTGTACTGCTGAAGTCATACTTAACCAATCGGCACTTTCTTGTCAGATATGGCAGCGAGGTAACACCACTATATCCCATCAACTCGGGCGTACCTCAGGGTAGCGTGCTGGGCCCAATTTTATACCTGCTATTCACGGCGGATCTCCCCACAACACCCAGTACCATGGTTGCTACTTTCGCCGATGATACGGCTATACTGTCGTCGCACACCGATCCCAACATAGCATCTCACCAGTTGCAAGTCCACCTACACGACATACAGCTCTGGTGCAATATGTGGCGCGTTTCCATAAACAGGAGCAAATCAGTTCACGTAACTTTCACCCTACGGAGAGGAACCTGTCCACCATTGACGCTAAATAATCAACAGATCCCCCAAGCGGATAGTGCCAAATACCTCGGCATTCACCTGGACAAAAAGCTGACATGGAGAACGCACATATGGACAAAGCGCAAACAGATGGGATTAAAACTACAAAAAATGTACTGGCTACTAGGGCGCCAATCCCAACTATCCCTGGACAACAAGCTGCTCCTCTACAAAACCATGATCAAGCCCATATGGTCTTATGGAATACAACTCTGGGGCACTGCCAAGACATCCAATGTCGAAATCCTTAGAAGATTTCAATCCAAAGTTCTCAGAATGATTGTAAACGCACCATGGTACGTCCCCAATGAAATTATAAGACGCGATCTTGAAGTGGCTACAGTTAACGAAGAGATTCAAAGGTTCAGTGCGCGCTATCGAGACCGGATTAGTGGTCACCCAAACGCCCTCGTGGAATCATTACTTGTAATCGACTACGAAGTTCAACCGCGCCTAAAAAGATTTAAACCGCTTGACCTCATAAACAGATTTGAGTAACTATGCAGTGAGTGTCGTACACCCCTAGGTTAGTCAGAATTTGTTAAATTACTTTTAGTTTACTATAGGTGAGCGCTCACTGGAGGCTCAACCTTCATGTCTTCATCCACTTACACTTGTTAAACTACCTACTGAATGTCTATGTATGACAGATTGTAGAGCAAATAAATAATTTTAAAAAAAAATTTAACTCAGTTTTGAGGGCGTTTTCGAAAAAATTATAAATAGAGAAGTTGTTCAGTTTAGCGAGTTTTATTACTGGTTAAAATATTTGCACTGCAATTTTAATAGTACGTAACGCATTGGGCATAACTTTAGTGATTATATGGGTCAATGTCTGGAAAGTGGCATTTTTTAAAACAGGCCTTGTCCATTCATGCCATAATTAATAAAAATTGCTTTCTGATTTTGTTATGTCTATTTATTTATTTCCATGTTATTGGTGTAAAAAACGTTTTTCATATAATCTCAAATTTAATTTATTTTGATATTTGTAAAATTGGATGACACGGGAGTGATGGCCATAACACGGGAATGACTAAAACCTATGAACATAAAATCCGAATGAAGTTTTAAACAAAGTAAATTTATTTTTTACTTTTTATAAAGTTTATAAGTGTAAGTACAAACAAATTCAAAACTGACACAAGAACAAACATAATAATAAAACTTTTAACTTAACTTAATATTGTTAATAGCTTAAAAAACAGTTCAAAATTTTCCTTCTTCGAAAACATCTATTTCATTTGGAAATTGGTAAAAAGCTTGATTTCCTCTCAAGACCAAATTTAGTTTTAGTAACACTTGCAAAATTTGATATTCTTCTATGTAGGAGATATCTTTTTTTACTATTTTAAACATTTGTTAAGTAGAATTGCTTAAAACTTTTAAATAGCGGACTTTAAGTTCTCCATCATCTTCAAGATCTGACTGACAGATCGCCGCATATCTGTACTTGAATCAAGTTCAACCAACACGTAGATTCCATTTTGTATTTTTGGATTGGGAATGGATCTACCTGCATCATCATCATGTTGTTCATTGGGCTGGTTAATTTTCTCGTCATCGCTGTACACAACGCTGACGATAAGTCTAAGTCGTTCTTGGTTGCCCGGTAGATTCTTCAAAATTAAATCGTCTTCGGAGTTGGACAAGTCTTTGGCTATGGGATAATCAAGAACTCCAAGTTGAAAATGTTTGCAGTTGTCTGAACACTCAAAACAAGAAAGTGACCTCATCCAAAGACGATGATTTTCAGAGTTCTCAGTATGTAAATCCATTTTAACTATTTGGTGAACCTTCATAGTTCTATGAAACTGAATACAGAATTCTTCAATGATTTTCTTCGAAAAGATCTTAATATCTTCAGAGCGAATCTCAAAAAAATGAATTCCTTTGCAATTCTCATAAAGTATTTTTAGTAAAGTTTCAAAATCTGCTACATTTTTCCCTTGAGCAACTATGCGATCAGCAGTTCTTTTGCAGACTCCACCTATTCCATCTGGCGCCCCTTTACCATCCCCTGCTTCGTGGTAGTTCCATGTGATTTTTTATGTGTGTAAAGTACTTTTGTATACAATTGGCCAAAAAATAAAACATTGTTTCATTCCTGTACTGTGTTGCCGGACTATCGCTCAAAAAATAGATAGTATTAATGTTACCTGACGTTAAACTGTCTTTTATAACAGGAAACAAATGTGTCCAAATGCCGGTGGACCATGCAGGAGAGATTCAGATAGTGTACAGTAACTTTTGGTAAAAGCGCCATTACTTGATTTTGCATAGACTACGGAAGTATGTAGCGATATGTGCTTCCTAGAGCCCCCGAAATGAAATGATTGTATTACTTGGGCATATTTTAAGTTGTAATTTTTACTAAAGTCGCAGTGAACGATGATTTCATTTTCTAACATGTTTTCTTTCAATTGTTTTATAGAGTTATACTGGTGTAAAATACGGCCTTCATGTGCCATAAATGCAATTAATGAATTCTCATATTTGGCAACGATATCTGTTAATTTTTCTACAAAACGTTGCTTTCTTACTTTTACTGTTTTCTTTATTTTCTTAATTTTCTTATCCATATATTCTTCCTTTTTGTTAATCCATTGAAAATATGGAACTTTATCATTTCCCGTACTGTTGCTTTCACTATTGTAGCTGACAGTTAAATTTGAACACTCTTTGCATTGTCTAAATAAACACATTTCATTTTTAGAACTGCAGCAAAGATTCTCAACAACATCCTGTACCGATTTCGTGAATATTACACCATGAGCATATAAAGCCTGAATAATTAGCTCAATATTGGAGTGAGTCATACAATTACAAGTTTCTCTTTGTGATACTTTCATCGAAACAACCCAAAAGGGCCGAGAGCGACAAAAAATGTATAACCAATTTTTAAGTTTGGATAACTTTTCAAAAAACGTTTATGCAGATTCTGCATCGTATCTGTAAGATATCGTTGTGTTGCGGTTTGACTTTCGTTCCGCAAGGTTGTGTGCGGTTCTCATCTGCCTGCCCAGCGAGCGATAACTAATCAAAAGGTCAGCCGATCACTTTCTAAATTTACATTAATACATTTATGCTTTGTATAAACTAACACATCACATCAATACATCTATAAATAAGTGCTTAAATAAACAAGGCCGCCATGTTTGGCGTGCCAAATTACGGGTATCAATACCCTCCTCCAACACCGATGTTAATTGATCAGCATCTCAATCCTGGTACATATCAACAAATGCCCCCGCAACAGCAACAACAGCAGCACTTCCAACTTCAACAACCACCCACCCAAATGCAATCGCAGCACTCACAACACACTTATCCCACATACTTAATGCAACAATCAAATCAACAAGGAACGCATACTTCAACTCACGACGATCAATGGCAAATTCCAAACGCAAGAAGGACAAAACGTAATGGTTCCGAACTACACCGCGATGCTAAACAAACAAAAATATCTGATCACTGGCTTAACACCCCAACCACCTCTAACAGATATCAACCTCTCGCCAATTCTAATCCTGAAGAAAAGACAGAAGAAATAAAACCGCCGCCAATATTTATTTATGGCGTAAATAATTTGAAACCCCTAACAGACATGTTGGAAGAAAAAGCCAAAGACAATTATGTTGTTAAATTAATCAATAACACACAAGCTAAGGTGCAACTAAACAAAGCTACAGATTATTGCACAATCATAAAAATACTTAAAGAAAAAAACACAGAATTTCATACCTTCCAACAAAAGGACAAGAAGAAGTACAAAGTAGTACTGCGAGACATGCACCCCACAGTCGAAATCAAAGAATTAGCAGCTGAAATAAGTAACCCTGGCCATAAAGTCCTGAACATACACAATATCAGACACAGAGTCACCAAAAATCCATTGCCAATGTTCTTTGTAGAACTAGAACAGGCAGACAACAATAAAAAAATCTTCGATATAGAATTTCTAATAAAATCTAAAATAAGATTCGAACCCCCAAGAGTCAAAAGAGACATAATTCAATGTCTAAAGTGTCAAAGATTCGGTCACTCGAAAAATTACTGTCACAGAACGCCAAGATGCGTTAAATGTGCAGGCGAACACCTAACGGGAAACTGCGAAAGGAAAGTTAAAAGCCAGGATGTGAAATGCATTAACTGTCAGGGTAGCCACCCAGCGAACTATCGCGGCTGTATAGTTGCAAAAGAAATTCAGAGAAGAAAATATCCTCCCTTACGTCCAAGGCCGACTGATACTCAGTCCAATTTTGTACAACAAGGAGTATCGTATGCCCAAAAAGCATCAGACAATATACCAGATTACAACAAAACCAATATTCCACAACAATCTACACAAATCCCACCCCAACAACAAACAGATAACAAGCTAGAGACACTTATGACAAAACTCATGGAAAGAATGGACACCATACTCAACCTACTTACAACCATGATTAGCAAAATGAGTCACAATGCCTAATATCCTAAAAATTGCTTTATGGAACGCCAATGGCCTTGCTCAACCTAACCAGGAGGTTAAATCATTCTTATCACTTTACGACATATACATCATGTTAATATCAGAAGCTCACTGCACAGTCAACTTTTATATGAAGATACCAAGGTATACAATATACACTACTCCTCATCCTGCTGGCACTGCTCATGCAGGGACCGCACTCATCATAAAATCCTCAATTAAACATTATGAATTACAAAAATTTCAATCCGAGTATCTCCAAGCTACTACAGTCGCAGTAATGGAGAAAAACAGAGATATCATATTCTCTTCTGTATAGTGCCCTCCACGACCCACTATTAAAAAGCAGCAATTTGCATCCTTCTTCAATACACTTGGGCCTACGTTCATAGCCGGTGGAGATTACAACTCCAAAAATCAAATATGGGGGTCGAGAATTACATTAACTCGAGGAAGAGAGCTGTACAAAGTAATAGAAGAGCATAACTTACACTACCTAAGCACTTATGAACCCACGTATTGGCCAACAGATCTCAACAAGATTCCAGACCTGTTAGATTTCTGCGTCATCAAAGGAGTCTCAACAAACTATTTAAAAGCTGACTCTTGCTGGGATCTGTCCTCCGACCATTCACCAGTACTTATTACATATAGCGCAGAAGTATTAAAAGTTCAAAAGCCAGCAAGACTATCCTCTAGAGCCACTAACTAGAATTACTTTCGAGAATTAATTACAGAAAGAATTCAATTAAGCATTCCCTTAAAAACAGAATACGAACTGTACAGTGCCATCGAACACTGCAATCAGACCATACAACAAGCAGCTTGGGAGGCTACTCCAGTCCACGAAACTCAACAAGTATCAGAATACTGTCCGACAATCATTAAACAAAAACTAAAAGAAAAGCGAAAATTAAGAAGGATCTGGCAAACCACAAGAAATCCCAGAAGTAAAACCCTACTCAATCAAGCTACGCGGGAATTAAAAAATCTCCTGTCCACCATTAAAAATCAACAAGTGCAAAAATACTTAACAAACCTAACTCCTACTGAAGACACCAGTTATTCTTTATGGAAAGCCACGAAACATCTAAAAACATCAAAACTACCAATTCCACCCATTAGAAAACACGACAACACCTGGGCAAGAACAAATCAAGAAAAGACCGACGCTTTCGCAGATCATTTGACTTTAGTATTCCAACCACACGACAAATCCTGCCACGCAAACGAAGAAACACCTATACATCAAACTCTCAATGAGTCTAACAACGTCCCTCAACCTATAAAACCTGTAAAAACTAGTGAAGTCAAAGCTATTATAAAAAAGCTTAACTCAATGAAAGCTCCTGGTTACGACCTAATTACAGCCAAAATCCTAAAAGAATTGCCAGAAAAGACAATTAAACTTATAACCTACATATTTAATGCAACTCTTCGATTACGAACGTTCCCAGATCAATGGAAAGTGGCGCAAATTGTGATGGTACCAAAGCCTGGCAAAACCCCAGAAGAGGTCACCTCATACCGACCAATCAGTTTGCTACCTATCTTATCCAAAGTGTTTGAAAAGATACTTCTGCAAAAGATAAAACCGATACTAGACCAAAAAAAACTCATACCAAAGCACCAATTCGGCTTCCGGGAAGGTCACGGCACTATAGAACAAGTGCATAGGGTAGTCACAAAAATAAACCACGACCTGCATCTAAAAAGATACTGCTCGTCGGTATTTTTAGATATTAGCCAGGCCTTCGACAAGGTCTGGCATACCGGATTGTTATACAAAATAAAGAATACTATGAGCTGCTGAAAACATACCTGTCGGAAAGAAGTTTTTATGTAAAATTCAAAGATGTACAATCATCTATACGCCCAATTCAAGCAGGTGTTCCCCAGGGCAGCATTCTGGGTCCTGTCTTATACCTCCTATATACGGCGGACTTGCCAACAACACCTCAAACGCTGATAGCTACATACGCAGACGATACTGCAATTCTCGCATCACACAACGATCCTCAAACAGCATCGCAGATACTTCAACAAAATCTCAGAAAAACAGAAGAATGGCTCAAACTATGGAGAATACGTGTGAATGAATCAAAGTCAGTTCAAGTAACCTTCACTCTACGGAAAGAAACTTGCCCACCAGTAACATTGAATAACACTCTCATACCACAACAAGACAGCGTAAAATACCTAGGGATTCATTTAGACCGACGCTTGACCTGGAAGACTTACATAATAAAGAAAAGATTACAACTTGGGCTAAAACTCCGTAGCATGTACTGGATGATAGGAAGAAACTCTCAGTTATCACTTCAAAACAAAATACTACTCTATAAATCAATTTTGAAACCAATATGGACTTACGGAATCGAGTTATGGGGGTCTGCCAGCAACTCCAACCTGGAAATTTTGCAGAGATTCCAAAATAAGGTAATACGGTTAATAGCCAATGCTCCTAGGTACGTCCCTAATTGGCTACTACAACAAGATCTACCTGTTCCTTCAGTTAAGGAAGAAATTCTACGCGCCAGCACCAACTACCAAGCAAAACTTAGTGCCCACCCCAATGATTTAGCTGCTGCTCTTCTAGAAAGACAATTTGACAAACGACTCCAAAGATTCGACCCGCTAGACCTAGTTAATAGATTTACCTAAGATTAGTTTTAGAATTTCTAAGTTTAAGTTAATTTCGAGCTAATGCAATCATAATTTATTATAAGATAAAGAAGTAGTGCTCAAGGGTATTACTTCCTCATGTTATGTAAAAATACAAATCATTTACTGAATGTTAATGTAATTAACAGATTGTAAATATTCAGAGCAATAAACACGTGAAAAAAAAGATATCGTTTTTGCTGCTTCAATTTATTGCGTGTTACGTAGTCCTTCTTTCCCGGGCAAATGCGGCTATTTATATCTTCTTGTAGAAAATGTTGTATCTTTTCTCTAACATTTTTAGCGACCCTTTCTATTTTTCCTTCTCTTTTATGTTTCCTTAAGATACTGTGACTTATTTCATTAGAATCCTGACACTTTCCTTGTAGACGATACTTTTTTGTTACCCCGCCGCACAACATTTTATTTAAATACTAGCTTTTCATGGTTTGAGCTTAGATGGTTGTAAGTATCTTTTAAGTGGTCTTTCATAACTTCAGCGAAAACAAGTTGTTTTCTCACTGTAGCTACATTTTTAAGATGTTTACCTGAGACATTTAATAGCTTGTTGACTCTTGTGTTGGGAGTTAAGTTGGCTTGCTTTAAAGATGCAAGCTTTTTTTGTAAACGTTTATAACGTTTTTTATATTCTAGATATTTCTTCTTGTAACTGTCCATTTTCAAAGTCATTCTTTTTTTTTTCTCTATATCGTCTTACTTTGTTTGCTGCGGATCTTATTTTTCCACAATCTTGTCTTGACTGAAAAGTCGATGGTCTAGTTGGTGTATCTTCTGTGTCAGATACGGGAGAAGTTATCTCTTGCCGTAAAAGCTCTTCTCTAATTTTGTATTTTTGTCTTTCTCTGTAATTTTTTCCATTGTCGTCTTTGATTTATCTGCGCCCTTGGTGTTAAATCCTTAATCACTCGTTTAACTTTATTCTCCTTTTGTCGTAAATATTTTTGGCGCTCTTTTTCACGCTGTTCTTCCCGTTTTACTAGATCTTCCCTTATTTTCCTTCGTCGTTCGCGTTCTTTTTCTCGTTTGCTTCGTAACTGATCTTCTTTACTTACTGGTGCACTTTTATTTCTAGCCATTGTACCCAGTGAATATACTATTTGAAAGTCGAAACAAACAGTTTCACATAAATGATTTCCGTGTAGAAAATAGCGTCATTCCCGTGCCTAATCAATGGCACGGGAATGATTACAATGATGTTATTGCAGGTTATGTTGAATTAATAAAGCAAATATCTATCCAATGACGCAATTATTGGAACGTTGGAATACGTGCATACTAACTAATGCGTAACGCCAATATCAAGTAATATTATTTGTAAATTAAAACTATAATACTTATCACGGAAAATGACGGGTACTAACGTTACAATTACAACCAACTAATTAGCAATTACGATACAACTGCACTTTTTGCCAAGGGTTTTTAAAATAAAATGATATGGCGTTTGTTTACAGCTGAGAAGATATTCTATAAAACTGCAGCGTTAGTACTAGCGGAGCCATTTATTATCGTATAAACTACTACTAGAGATATTTCAAACACGGGAATGACTATAATTTTGGGAGACATAATTTCAGGTTTAATTTTTCATAAAATAAAATAGAAATTGCCCAATTTAAAAAAAATGCAAAATAATGAATTCCTTAGACTATCTCTGAGTAATAATAATTATTATAATTGCTATATTTGCTCAAGTAATACTCTAATAATGTACCTAGGTGAGAGTAGGGACATGCCACGGGCACAGAATAATAATAACCAGAAGGATATCTTCTACAAAACCGCATTGATGTCGACGCCGACAACGGGTGACCTCGAACCTTTGTATTCCATGGGCTCTCCCCAAAGCCGCTACCTACACTTGCCGTTTCGGGGTAGAATTTCGGGGTAGAAACGTCTCAAGGCTATGCGGGGCCGGCGGTCAGGTAATACGAGATATCCTTCTGGTTATTATTATTCTGTGCCACGGGAATAATAAATTACCATATAAATATTTTTTAAAGTATAATTATGTATGTGAGCATTTCTGTGGATTTTTATCGAGGGCAATGGAAATCAACCCTGACGACCTTTCCTGGGTCCGATTGCAAGACCGAGACGAATTCCAAATTCCTGCCAGCTAATTGGGCGGCACGAGGGGCGGCGCTCACCCCGAGACCGACTGTTTTGTTTATTAGTGTTAAGACTCATAAAAAATGAGTAGTTATTAGTATCGACAGTTCTGTTCACTATTCATTCTGGGGTTTGACTTGTAGCTGAAAACTCGTGAAAATAAAGAGCAGTGGTTGAACAGGGCGTGTTGTGTTTAATTTACCCTTTTAATCGGAGATAAATCTCATATCAGAAGTGGGATCGCCTACGTGTGATAATTAGTTCGAGTTGTGCGTGAAAATGGAACAGTTAACGCAAATTTTGGCCGAGACTTTGAAATTAGAATCCACTTTTAAATGGACCGAAGTTGAACAGCTTGCACGAGCTTCCAGTGGGTTGGTCGAAAAAGCGCGAGATTGACTTTCTGCGCGGAAACCGGAGATCAAAAATTGGACGCAGTTCAAAGCAGATTTTGAGAATTTTTATCCACCGAAAAAGAATTTAAGCGAAAAATGTCCCAATGCCAGTTTGTATTCGAGTGATGCAGCCACGACTTACTGTGAGTATGCCAGACGAAAGGTCACTCTTTTAAACACTTTGAATTTTCATTTATCTGATGACCAAATATTAGAAATTGTAATTGGCGACATAAAAGATGTTCATGTAAAAACTGCAGCCTTTATAGGCAACGTTCATTCAATCCTTGATTTGTTGCGTTTGCTTGACAATTACAAGCTATTTAAACGCGAAAATCTGTCAAACAAGATATCATATCCGTTCTCTGAAACAAAAGATTCCAAGTCAATGAAGCTCTGTTATAACTGTAACAAACCCGGTCATTTAAGTCGCCATTGTCGCGAATCATTAAATTTAAAAGCCTCGACAAGCGACACTTAAAAAAATTACTCTTCATCATGTTGTTTGTGATTTTTGTGGTAAATTTGGGCACAATAGTGACAAATGTTTTGCAAAGGATAGGCGTGATAAAAATTTGACTGGCTCTAACCGCAAACTTAATATTTGACTAGGCGTGAATTATTTTTGTGTCACTTTGAACAAAGCTTTTTCTACTATTTTCCAAATTCAAAATTTAAATGTTAATTGTTTCATTGATACAGGTGCCGAATGCAGTCTTATTTCAGAAAAAAATATTCAAGAAGTTGCACTGCCATTTGGAACCAAGTTACGTTATATTAAAAGGCATTGGTAGCAACTTGATTCCAACCCGCGCAAAAACTTCCTTACTCATTGAAAAAAATGGTACCGCGTTTAAGGTTGTTTTTTATGTTGTGGATGACTCATCAATGTCACCAGATGTTATTCTCGGGGCGTGATTTGTTAAATTATAAAGGTGTGAAGATTTGTACCGATTCGCAGGGAACTCGACTTTGCTTTGAGGATGATTTTGAATCAGTCGTTAAGAATATTAATCGAATTTCAATTTCACCTGAATTAATTAATACCCCATTAAAAGACAAAGATATGGTTGATTTACTAAAATTATTGTCACCGAAGTCGACATTTTCACAACCGGTAATTCTGTCAAAGCCATAAAAACCGCTAAAGCTGTCTATTCGGCTCAAGGAAAACAAAATTATCAGATACAACCCTTATCGAATGGCTACGTGTGAGAAAGAAAAAGTCAAAACTATCGTAGAGGACCTCTTAAAAAATGGAATAATTCGTGAGAGCAATTCGCCATACGCCAGTCCGGTCCGTGTTGATTTTAGAGCACTTAATCGAATAACAATTAAAGATCGTTTTCCCCTGCCGCGGATTGATGATCAGATCGATCGGTTAAAAGAATTAAAAGATAAAGATGTTTTTGTTTATTTCGACGATTTATTAGTTCCGTGCGACACCATTTGGGAAAATTAGAATGTGTTTTGCGTGCGTTAGCCGAAGCAGATTTTTTACTAAATATCAAAAAATGCCGATTCTTTGGAAATGAATGTGTTACAAATTTAGGTTAATGTTTTTGGAACTACTAAACGACTTATTTCTGATCGAGGCACAAATTTTACTGATAAAACTGTGAAAGAATTGTTGACAAAATTAGGGATCAAGCAACATCTTACAGCAAAAAGTGCACCCCGTGGCAACGGACAGGTGGAAAGATATGTTTCAACAGTACTAGATTTATTAAGGACAGAAATTCAAAATAAGTCAGAATGGTCGACCAGTGTTTCTAAATTGCAAGTAGTTTTAAATACCAGATTTTCACTTATTTACTTACTAACCGGTCAAAACAGTAGTTTACCTGAAATAGGATCGTTGACAGAATTTATGTTGCCAAAAGAAGCTAATACTAATTTGGAAAATGACCGAGCTCTGGCATACGAGCGTACAAAAAACAAGCAGATTATTCTAAGCGACGATTTGATAAGACTAGAAGAACCAACAAAACAATAAATGTGGGTGACTTTATTTTCCATCCCTCCGGAAATTCGCATTTATCCAAGCTCGAGAGAAAATATGAAGGTCCGTTTGAAGTGCTGCAGCTTCTACCTAACGATCGGTTGGAAATTCAGAAC
The DNA here is from genome assembly GCA_940337035.1 of Agriotes lineatus. Classification (NCBI taxonomy): domain Eukaryota; kingdom Metazoa; phylum Arthropoda; class Insecta; order Coleoptera; family Elateridae; genus Agriotes; species Agriotes lineatus. The sequence continues at coordinate 29,958 of CALNHX010009297.1, read as the reverse complement.
TTGGCTACTACCCGGAAGAGAATAGTTGGGAAAGATATGGTCCGAACTTGGCCAGGAGAATTTTCGCCAGGACAATTTTCCGACTAAGTATTCAGTAACGGTGAGTACAAAGGGCTGTGTGAGCATTCTGAGCATTGTTAAAATTGTGTGAGCATTTTGTGAAAATTCTGAGCATTGTTAAAATTGTGTGAGCATTTTGTGAAAATTCTGAGCATTGTTAAAATTTTGTGAGCATTTTGTGAAAATTCTGAGCATTGTTAAAATTGTGTGAGCATTTTGTGAAAATTCTGAGCATTGTTAAAATTGTGTGTGCATTTTGTGAAAATTCTGAGCATTATTAAAATTGTGTGTGCATTTTGAGAAAATTCTGAGCATTGTTAAAATTCTTGCTGTATAACTTGTGAGCATTTTTGCTTGCTATGATACCGATTAAAAAAATATATTCTTGCTGAGAAACTTTCGAGCATTTTTGCTTGCTGTGAAACTGATGAGAAACCAATTCGTTGAAAGCAGAACGCTTTACGGTGGTATTCTTTGTGAATGGAAATAGTAGTATTGCTTTTTGCAATGTTTTAAAGCATAACGCTTTGCAAGGTTGCTGTTGATTATACGAGGGCTGCTGAAAGCACAACGCTTTGCAGGATGACCTCAAAAAAAATGTTTCGGGTTGCTGTTGAAAGCATAACGCTTTACAGGACAAACTGTTGAAAGCATAACGCTTTACAGAGCAAACTGTTGAAAGCGTAACGCTTTACAGGACAGACTGTTGAAAGCATAACGCTTTACAGGACAAAAGAGAAAACGAGCTTACTGTTGAAAGCGTAACGCTTTACAGGACAAACTGTTGAAAGCATAACGCTTTACGGGACAAACTGTTGAAAGCGTAACGCTTTACAGGACAAACTGTTGAAAGCATAACGCTTTACAGGACAAACTGTTGAAAGCGTAACGCTTTACAGGACAAACTGTTGAAAGCATAACGCTTTACAGGACAAACTGTTGAAAGCATAACGCTTTACAGGAAAAACTGTTGAAAGCACAACGCTTTACAGGACAAAAGAGAAAAGATCTTACTGTTGAAAGCAAAGCACCTTGCAGGACGAAAATCTGGGTATTGGATGTGAATATTGAATAGAAAATCGCTTTATTGATATGTTATTGATGTTGTGATGATTATGGAATGTATGAAAAGTTGATTGCTGTTGTCTTTAAGAGTAAAACTCGATGCTGCAGAGTTGTTTCTCCATTACAGGTAGGTAGTTAAATGCGAGAAGGACGACATCCTGGGTGATGGTTAATTCGAGAACGAATTCAAGCATCAGGTTAATCGGAGATAAATCTCATATGTATATATTTTCCCAATTTTTTTATTGAAATCCACTAATTGCATATTAAGCTAGAAATATACCTTTTTAAAACTTTTTTGTTGTTGACTGTTACCTTTAATTTGTGTGGTGACATCAAAATTGCCACTTTCTAGACATTGACCCATATACTTATTCTCATAACCAATTCCGTGCTCATTAGAATGTGTACCCCTCGCACTTACAAATAAAAATGTGAATCTTTTAATGCACACTGTGATTCACCGTGTACTCTATGTTCTTATTAAGAAACAAGTGTGTTAATGGAAGCGATTAATAATCCATGCATGGTTACTTGTTGAGATTAGGTGTAAATCGCCGATTACACGGGTTCTAGTTACAATATTTACCGTTGAGATTGGAGATAATATATTTTGACTACCTGATAAGAATGTGACACTTAAAGACTTTACATTAAAGGTATATTTGATTACCTACCTATACTAACTAAAGTATGATCAAAAATTATTTTCATCTAGTATGACCATGGAATACTTACTGATTTATGAATGCAACTACATTTATACTTAAATGTCAAATGTGGCATTTGCTTTTTAAGTGAGTTATAGTTGCCTTCATTAGGAACTATTCCATAGCCATACTAGATGAAATAATTTTTGATCATATTATATAATCGTTTATTAATAGAAAATCATACATTAATACGGCCCATTAATAAACGGTTTTTATGTGTACATTAATGCAAGCTACAAATAAACGATCAACGAAAATACTATATTATACACGAAGAAAGAGACACTTTATTTTGTTTTGGCGTATATAAAGATTCTAATTGGAAAGTGAACTCATTAACAGCTAGTCTGAAATTCCAGATATTTATTAATAGTGACCAGTGGCCTTTTCAATTTTCAAACATCCCAGGAATTAATTTCTATTTTTATTCAACAATTTTTACAACATTCTATTATACTGGTTAGAATCTATCAGAAGATAATAATAAATTAAAAATATGTTAAACTAGCTGCGTTGAAAAAACTCTAATAGTTGCGGGACTGTACTCTAGCTGATTTTTTTTAAATTCGCTCTTCTATCTAGGAGGATGTTTTACATTACATTTTTAAAAAAAAAGGCCCAATACCGCCGCTTATTTAATTTTCTTAAACTTGATTAGAAGTTTCCATTCTAGCTCGTGTGTAGGTACATACCCACACTAACAAATATAAAGATTAACTATTGGAGTATCTACCATGAATGATGATTCACCTGTTTGTTTAAATTCTGGTTTTTGATTGACCGGAACTGGGCGGAATGCTTTCTGCTAAAATTATTTAAGTCGAAGTTGAGCCATGGCAGACTGAGTTCAAGCACCAAATATGCTGCGTGTATATAAAATTTGTATGTAAGTAGAATCTTTATTTTAAAGTAAATACGTTTTATAATGTGATCAGAATCTGATTATTTAAAATAGTTTAGCATGCAGGTTTTTATATAACAGCATCGTGATTAGTACTACATCTGTGGACATTGACCTCGTTCACTTTCCTAAACCATTAAATTCGTGCTTGCGTCATTCAGTTGATCGAATAGCAACAGTAAACTCGTAACAGTTGTACTCACAAACAAACACCAGATACGAACGAGGCCCATTTTGTTCTTTAATTTTAAAATTGCTAAGGTGCATTTACTCTTGATATACGACGGAAACTATAAAAGATATCTAGTTAACCTCGAAACAAATAACTTTCCTTACATAATTAAATTTTTTAATTTATTAATTGGGATTAGTTCCTCAGGGCAGCAACTCAAAAGAAAATCCTCTTTTCGAATCCAATATTTCGGAAAACTTTATTGCTTTCTCAAGGCAAAAAAATGACGCAACGAAGAACTTAACAAGGCATATCCTGACTGGTACATCAGATTAACGGTTAAAAACAATAGTAGACGTAGTCTAGCTATATTATAGTTAATTCATTCATCAAATACAAACAGATGAAAATATTTAAAATTTCGTGTATAATAACTAGAACAAATCACAGTATTCAGGCCATCTGGCGGTACATTTTTGGAGCTTTCCGAAATATTGCCTTAGAAAAAAGAGTTTTCTTTCAAATAACTGCCCTGAGCAACGAAATCCAAATGTATTTACGATATCGTTTGTCAACCAGTTGTTCTCTATTGTCTCGTAGAATGCTTTTTAATAGTAGTATTGGGTAAATTTTCTAAATTGTTATCATAAGAGCATGTAGTGCCCTAATTAAATAAATGCCCTGTACGTTCCTAGAGAACACCACCTCAATAGCGCAGTGTGTAGAGTACCTGGCTTGCAATACGCAATTCCTCTGTTCGAATCCGCAGATAGGCGAAACTTCTTCCGCATTCTACTCAATCAGTATTGAGGCGGGTAGAGAATAACAAAACCACACAGCAACATATACTGTAATGATTTACTGCCCACAGCAATTCTGATTCCCTAAGTAACAGAATGAATAAGGTCAAAATGAGCACAGAATTAAATATTTTATTTATTGCAAGGTACTCAGTATTTTACATTAATAAATGCACTTGATGTGAGCAGCAGTAACTAATAATAATTTGAGGGATAAAAGTTACCATGAGATAAGGCAGGTTTCAGAAGGGTTACGTTACGAGTTTCAGTTATAATAAATGTAACTGACAAATTGGAGCTTAGTAACGTTAAATAGAATGTGAATAAAATAGTACACAATGATTTGTTAACTACAGAAATTGTATGACCGTTATGTATTGAAGTTTATAAGCCAGCAAACGGAAAATTAGCTGAAAGATAACCGAGACAGTGCGAGCAAAATTACAGTAGAGCAATAGGGAAATGCAATTAGTGGGATGCTAAAAGAACTGAAGTGTATCAGTGCATTATAAACCAAAGTGATTTAAAAGCAAAGCAAAGTGTAGTGACATTTATTCCAAGAAAAAGATAATTTTAGTAGTTAGGCAAAGACATAACATCAATACTGTAGTCCATAAGTTCAAACATGTTATGAAACCTAATTTCTTTTAAAACATATGAAAATCTAGTAGCTAAGTTATACGATAGTCAATTGTCAAAAGAAATCAAACAAGCTTAAATTTTACATGTTGGGTGCAAATAGAGCTTCCCATTTTACTGTATTAAATTGTAAATATAAAGTTAGTTGTGAAGCCAGTTTTATCTAAAGTTATTCACCAAGTTGCGGGGCATCTGTGGGTGTAATTTTCCCAAGTGTAGAAGCTCTCAAGATAGTGCAATTAGGCCAGCAAGTTTTCACCTAGTGCGGCGTCGAGTGCGAGCCAACTTCGGGGACGATTTTGAGGCAGTTTCAGACATCGGGAGGCTGATCTTTTGATGTTACGTGGAGAGAAAAGCTTTAGCAATCCCTGGGTAGAAGAATTAGAACCAGCAATCCATTTCCAAGCGAGTAATTGCAGTAGCGTCCTTCCATTCTGCGAGACAGCGGAGCACCTCTTCAACAAAGGTAGGATTCTATAAATACCAGAAGTTGGATCTTCATAGGAGCTAAGAGTCTTCAAGAATAGACCTTTGCCGAGAAGTTCAATGTATTTCGAGAGTCCCAGGTCCATCCACCTTCAGATAGCGTCCCTATAAAGTGCGAGTTGACGCGGAATTTGCAGTTTTTGGACGGAAATAGGAAAAAAGCGAATCGGGCGATGGTTTACGTCACACTAGAAACAAAACGAGGTTAGCCGTTGCTACGTCACAGAATTAATCGTATTTACATGATGAATTCTTGCCATTTTAGTGTTTCAAAATTCAATTTTACGCTTTTTTCGCACTGGCAGATCATCTTGCTTACTAAACAATAATTAGAGGTTATTTAAACGTCAGTTGGGAATGGTGCATTTTCCCTAATATGAGAAAGTAATGGTCATACAAGGAATTATTAGTCATTATTATTTATAAAGCGAGGTACTATTACAATACATACAAGTAACTCGGAAGTGTAGCACAACGAACTCACCTTGAGGCCATCCCACTCAAAATTGACTATCCACAAATTCCTAAAGTGGTTCTGTTGTTGAACATTGCATGCGATTTTTTTTAAAACGGGCGCCTTATCAAACCATTATAAAGCCTAATTTTATTTCAGCACTCTAGTGATATATACTCCGCACTAGCCACTATGTGTGTTATGATTTTGACCTCAGAGCCGCTTTAAAAGCTTACAAACTGTTACGAAATTTGCATTTTGCACATGCTCTGTTCAGGGTACACTCCTTCTGATATCTTAATTTTCTTCTTGTTTCTCGTATTATAGGCCAGTGGCCTGTTTTAACCACAAAGTGGTTCTATGAGCCCTCTTTGCTCTTAGGGCTGGTATGTGGCTAGCCTTGCCCGTCGAAAGTGAGGAAGAGTTTCCTTTTTTAGGGGTTAACGACTGCCACAGGTGTTAGCGTAATCGCCGGGGAGCGTACGATTTTTTAAAATTATTTTAGAATCCATCGGGATTCGAACCCAGGCCGGCCGCCTGAGAGATGAGCATTTGCTCGCGGGGCCATCCGCTCAGCTGAAATCTTAATAATAATAGTAAAATAGTGTCCTTATTCGTCTAGTGCCCTATCCTTAAAGCACCTCGGCGATCACTCTGGCTCATTTTGTTGTATCTACCGCTAGGCTGCTCTGAACAAGTTATTTTAGATCACTGCCTGCGCGTTTTCAACCATGAATTGTGTCTTCTTCCTGACCCTCTTCTCCTTTTCGCCTTTCAGCTGTAGTAATCTATATTTCTGACTTATCATAGCATGGCCGAAGTATTTTACTTGGTGTTCTTTAATAGTGTTTCTTATTATTTTACTACTTCAACGTTTCTAATGTGTTGCACTCACGGCATTTTTAATATTCTTCTGTAACACATCCCTGCTTCTGTTGGAGTTCAAACCTTCACACCGTACAATAAAGTCATAACATTTTAGAACTCCCACCTGCAGTTGTAAATTTAATTTCGTATTACATAGGACCTTTCTAAGTAGATGGAATGTACTAATGTTTTTTTCTATACGTACTGTTATTTCATGCTAAGTATTACACTTTTCATTAATCATGTATATAATCGTTTGCATAAATCCTCTCATAGATGTTGTGTGCTTTATTGGCAATCACTATACTTTTGTTTTCTTGACGTTGAGGTTCATTTCGTAGGTACTCTTTACTGACTCTTGACAGTTTGTTGATTGAGGAGCCTTTCCCTTCTACGCCATCAGATAGAAGCACGTTATCATCGGCGCATCTTCTGTATTATGTATTGTTTATAATTTCATCATCTATCTCGTCTAAAGATTCTTCAAGAAGCTCTTCCGAGTAGACATTGAAAAGGAGCAGAAATAAAGCGGACCCTTAACGGACACCCATTCCAATGGATACTTCATCTGATGTTTGTTTGTCAGTTTGAACTGCAGCTTGTTGCCGTCAGTATATTAGGGTTAATAAAACGTAGGGCATTGCAATCGACAAAACATATATTTAAAAAGTACAAACAAGCAAAACATAATAAACAAAAGCAAATATCAAGGAATGGCGTCGAGTGCACAAAACATACGCGCGTGAAACACGATCGATGAACCTCTGAAACCGACGCGACTGTCAGCTGTTAGCGCGAGTGAAACAAAGAGTACAGTGCCGGTGCAATGAGCTGGGCGATTCGCACTTTATCACAGTATACACTATGCAATTATTCTTGCATCTTTGCTGCCAGTCTCGGAGTTGCATAGAATATTAATGATGCTTTTATGCTATACCTTATCCAAAGCTTTTTCGAAGTTTATAAAACATGCAAACACATCACAAATACCTTCTCAACATATATCCAACAATTCTTGTTAGCTGAAGAGTGCCTCCAATTTTCAAAGGCTTGAATGAAACCGAATTGCGGTTCACCTAACTACTTTTCTAATTTATTATATACACGACATTTATTACCAACACCAACTAGCAACAAAGGCCTAGGCAAGTTTCTACCTATCTGTGCTGTCGGTTAAATCGCAGAGGCGCAGAGTGTTTACAACTTTAAAATAAGATCTTCTTGCGGAAACGGGGTTACCAGTCGTGAACTGAGCCCTTAGTCGCACACCATTCGCTTTTTACTTCCTTTTACGATAAAGGAAGTATTGGATTCACCCCAAAAATTCTAAATTGAGTTTTCAACAGATCTTCACGTTTTCGAGTCCCCTGAACCCAAAAACATGTTTTTATACATTGGTCTGTGTGTCAGTCTGTCTGTGTGTCTGTCTGTCTGTCTGTCTGTCTGGGAACATAATATCTCAAAAACATTTTTTTCGAGTTTTTCATAAACGGCTTTAGCGATTTTTTTCAAACTTCACATTGTTGTTACATTTTTAATGTGTATTGATGTGAGATAGCTGATTTTAAAGTTGAATACCTAAAATGGGCTTCTTTTGTTTTTTTTTCTATTTTGTATTAACTAGTATTTTAAATGGAGCACCCGGTATATTATTACATTTTTGAATTCAGATAAAAATATTAGAGAAAATTTGTCTTTTCAACTAGCGCTCTATTTGGTACGGTTTCTGCAGAATCTGTAATTTTTGACAAATTTTGAGAAATTTCAAAATTAAAAATCAAATTTTTGCCTAATTGTAAGATCACTGTAAAAAGAAATTGTGTACTTGTATCACACCAGATTTTTTTATAATGGAAAACGAAATTTCAAAGTAAAAAACCGTAATTTTGAATAAAATTATTTTTACACGACCATATTTCCTTGCTTCTAATCGACGAGGGGTTAAATAGGAATTTGATAGCATATTTTTAACGTCGTTTAATAATTTGTAAATATTTCGAGCGTATTTTCGAAATGCCTGTCTCTTTTGCAAGCCAGGATCACTTAAAAACTAATTACAGGTAGTTTTTATGGTTTTGAGATGTGGCAAGAGAAAGCAGCCTAATTTACTTATTAATTTTAGAACGATAACTTTTTATGTATTGTTGGTAGAATTATTAATAATAACGTTTGTAATTTTTTCCTTGATGTGGTTATTTTTAAATCAACTGCGCCAAAATTTTTATATCTTATGAATATTTTTAAAAAAAATGGGTTCTCTAAGTATTTACGTTTGTATGATTGCATCGATACACAGAAACACTTATTCGCATGCTGAAAATATCTGTACACTATATTTACTTTATTCGTCGGCGAACGTTTTACAACGCTAGCAACTTGCCATTGCAATATCAATTCAATCACCTGTTTGTAGCAGTTTTACGTGTTTTATTTGTGTAAAACTTAAGATAAATCACTCCCACCACACACTACCAAACATTAATGAGGTCACTAAGCTACTTATATATTACAAAAGCTCAGTTATAATCGATCATTTGGATCAACGTGTTGCTGTGATGTTTACGTCTTCAAGTAGCAGCCATTAATTAACCAACCAACTTTAATTGACGTCACGAGGCCGTGACGTCAGTGTAGTAATGACAGTCGTCCCTTAATGAAGTTCTCAACTTAAATAAAAAATCTATTATTTCTCAAGTAACTTAGTTTGTCATTACTTATTACAATTGTCCCTCGTATTATTTAAGTTATTGGCACACTGCAAATTCTTACAGTTTCCTACATTACCGGCTCGATGTTTTGCGGGCTTTTGTTCATTTCCGTCAGTTAGTCTGTCATTTACCGCCTCCCGACATAAAGTTTTGTATATTTTAATATATAATGTAATCTTTTTTCCGTAAGTATGTACTTAACCTCTTGATTATTGTTAAATAATCCCCGGGTGGTGTAGCTTGAACAAGCGTCCACGTTCGATCAGTAGAGTTAAGCAACGCTATTTGTGGTCAGACCTTGGATGGGAGTTCCACGGCTGCTTTTACCGGCGCCTCAAGGTACGGCTGCCACGGAAATAGTTGGTCCCGGATGTCATAATAACATTATGACAGTCGTTAGTGAGGTTGGAAGTTACCATAAATGTACAGCGACGCCTATAATTGGCCTAACGGCTGTTGGCTGGGTACGAAATATATAAATAAATTGTTCTACATTTTACCATGTACTAAAGCTAGGAGTAGTCGTTTCTCAACGTGTTAGACAGGGGAGTCCTAAATGGCTTTGTACATTCCTTAACCTCTGCAAGGTCTAACCTACAATTTCACCTGGTGAAATTTTGTCTTTATCTTACATTCATTGTAACTAGATATCTTAAACTATGTATGTACAGCAATAATTAGATAAGGTTCGTTTTACTATTTAATTAATTTTAGTTGCCTGAAGATGACCTGTCATCGAAACATGTTGCAACTGCATTTCTAACTTCTTTTTGAAAATACATTCAATTTATGGGGAAGGTTCATATTTCTAATTCTCCCCTAATGAGTCCATGAGGTGAACATATTGAGTAGGCAACTGTCTTTTTAACTTTAACGGTAGGCGCTCATGCCAAACTCTGTCGATATCTACAAAGATCAGCTAGCATATTTTCTATTCTTCATAAGATTTTCCTATCACATCTATGATTCGATGTACTTGATCCTCTGTAGCATGTTTATTGCGACACCCAAAGATGTGGTGGAATGAGTTGTTTTTTTTTTCAATTATTTTCTTCATTTTCTTTAACAGCAGCTTTTCAACAACGTTGATAGGTAGCAATGATTTTGGCCTGTAGGAATTTATATCGTTACTAGGTTTTTCCGATTTAGGTAGCATAACGACTTCAACTGTTTTCCATAAAATTGGTAGATGTGATTAGATCATATCCGGGAGCCTTTTTTGAGTTGATGTTCCCTTTTATTTCTCTGGATACTTCCTGGGGAGTAGTTAGTGTTATATTTGCGATTTCTGCTATTGGTTCTTTCGATATTGTACTTTTATTAGTTCTGCATGTAATTATAATACATTTTTTAAATAAGTAGCAACAACCTAAGCCATTTGTTTCTTATCGCTTGACCAAGATCCTACTTTGCGTATCGGTGGAATGTGTTTTATTGGCATGTTGATTATATTTGCCATTTCTGCTATTAATTATCTCTAATCTTCATATTCAAGTTGCCTTTTAGTTTGAATTAGTACAGTTTACATGATCTTTTCGCTGAGCTTGAATTTGAAGCTCTTCCAAGCTGTAAATTCATTAGTTAATGTCGGGATAGGTTCTCTGGTTATTGTGTTTTCACTTAATGTCAGCAAGATTGATGAATCATCAGACATTAGATACTCAGTCTTCTAACTGTATAAAATTTCTCTGCACTTTTCTTGAAATGAAGAAATCTAGAAGATCTGGAATTTTTCCGTATCCGTTAGTCAAAACATAAGTTTTCCAACTGAATTTCAATTACCGTTGAGCTCAGTGATTGCGTGATAAAGTTCTTTACCCTTAGCTGTCGTTAATCTTGCTCTCCAGTGCGTGTTTTTAGCATTGACATCTCCAATTATAAATCTCTCACCTAAGATTTGAATGATTTGAATGAAGGTTATATTGACGTCCTTTTTGTGATCATGTCTGGATGGTAAATACGCTGCTGCAACAATGATTATATACTTTTGTGTTTTGATGCATATACTAGCAGCCATAATGATTTACACTGTTTCTGATGATAATAGCTGCTCCTCTTCTAGCTGTCTTGTAATTGTATCAGGTTATATTTGTTTAATATGTAGCATTAATTAATTGTGCCCTTATGAATGGTAGCTTCTAACTGGGCCTAGGGTCGATTTATCTATACTTTGACTGATTCAAAGAACAAAAACAGAATACATTTATTCAAAGGTAAAATAATAAAATAAATCGTATACATAATTATATTCAACGACAATTTATTATTTTTGACGCAAATCCTGGAGTTGGTCCTGGAGAGATAGGCAACTTAAATTGTCTTGAAGTACGGCCGGAGTCCGCTCTATGTGCGGTCGTTGAAAAGAACGGTGAACTCGAGCGAGTTTTGGTAGAACTGGAACATGATAAAAAAATTAATGACAGCTCGAACTATTGTAAATAAGCGGAATAATTTTGGTTCGTTTTAATTAAAAGGGAATTGATTGAGGCTACGATCTCGTTACCATACGTATGTTATCCGTGCACGTGAGCGTCCTTATGATAAACGCCGGTGATAACTTGACCTAGTGCGGGGGTCGAATTCCTGTGCGACCTTATCAGGTGCCGCGCGCGTGTCGAGGTTAACCTCCAAGATGGGCAAATATGTTTCCACAGTGTAAGTACGTGTTTTTCTTACGTCTTGGGAAACCGCCTATGTTTCCGTGGAATTCTGGACGAGTTTTGGATCCCAAAAAGCCAAACTCAGAAAGATTTGACAATAACGCACTCAGATGTACGTAAGTTCAATTAATACTTTATATGGGTTTTAGGGCTTTGAATGAATTTGAAATATCGCACTTCAATATTCAGGTGTGCGTGATTTTTAAGCATATTTTGTTAACATAAAGGTATTCAAAATAACGAACTCCGATGTCCAGCCGTTTGCTAATTGAATTTAACGAGTCACTGGGGGGGGGGGCTCGAAAATAGTAAATAATTAAAGTTAATTTATTCCGTTATCCAGTAATAAATTAATTGAATTTAAACGGTCAGGGGGGGCCTCAAAACAGGTAAATTATTCAAGCCAGTTTATTCCGTTACCCAGTCATAAACTGATTGAATTTGAACATTTATTTGCATCCCAGGGAAATTAAATAATTCAAACTAACATATTCCGTTACACAGTCATATGATAATTTGAATTTAAGTGGGGTACCTGGAGGGACTGGTTCGAAATTGTCTCGAATTTTTCTGGTGCTGCGGGGCGGGAGCAGAGCTCTCCGCTGTGGAAACCGCGGAAATCGGCTGGAGGTCCGCGATGATTTCTCAGAATAATCTCGTGCTCCGGCAGGCGAAAAATTTTATTTTATACGTTGCAGTCGTTCCGCCGGGCATCACAGCGTGCGGCTCAAGGGATGCGTAGTGAACACTTCTCCGTTCCAGTCACGCAGAGCGATGATCTTGCGGCCCGAGCGGACTGGGATTCTGGTAACGCCAAAAACGCGAAGATTAAGCACTTTTAATTCGAAATTAAAGTATACAAGTAGGTACGATTGTCTCGTAATAAGTGATTCCAAAATTAGGCAGATATCAATATTTTGCATTCCATTAAAAAAATCATAAGATCGTTGGCCGTTATTAATGTGTAGCCTTTTAGTGTTGATATTTTCTAGTCTAGTTAATCTTCCTAGGAATGTTTTGTTAAAATGTTCTAGTTGTTCAATCCGATCCAGAAACTGCTGTAGTATTAGTGTTGATGAATCAGTTCCAACATATACATTTTATTGTGTTTCATTTTTTGTTACTTGTGCATAAGTTATATGCCTCTCTACCTACTTTTGTTCTGTTGGCCTATTTTCAATTCTTTCTGTGTTAGCCAGCTATCTTTCAAGGGCTTTCTTAACTATTAATTTGTTTATCAGTTTTTGCAGAGCTCTTGCTGTGATGCACCCATTATGTTACAAAATATGATAACACCTTCATGCAATTTGTTTTTTATAACAAAACGTACATTAAAGAAGTAACCATCAGTATGTTGGTGAGTTAGCAGTCTGGAGTCTGCATGCTGCATACTGATTTGATTTTTTATTTTTCCTAATGAAAATTGACGAGGTCAAAATTCATCAAAACATTGTTTTCTGTATAGTACAAAGAGTGTATTCCTTAGTATCTCTTTTACTGTGTTTTTATACGATTATGAATATGAATTCATGAAATACAAAAGAGATGGCAGCTCTCAAGCGTTTTGTCGGTTTTGCTCCGTGTACTTAAGCACCCTACAACTGTATAGCTAAATACGAGAAAAGTATAGATTTCATTGGCAACTTTTGTCAAACATGTATTCAAGTGACGCACCCAGTTTTTGGTGAAGAATTCTTTTCAAGAAGTTCAGTATTTGATTGGTATAGATCATTCGTTATATTCTGAAATATTCACTGTCCAATATTAATATAGTTCTTACTCGACGGGAAGACTGAGGTGCAAAATATTACAGTCAACTTTTTTAATAACAATAGAGGCCATGAGAACCGAACGTATTGATATTCTTCTCCATGATAATGCTCATCCACAGGTTGGGCGCTTAGCGAACGATGGTTAAATTGAGATGGGAAGTGCTGCGTCACTTACCTTAGCTGGTTGCATAGCCGTATGCTCCAAGGACTGCTTAAACGGTCTCGAGAGCTAAGCACCGTTCGCGGCTATCGGCACTCGCACGGATGTCCGACCTATAGTGGTAATAAAAACGCAGCCAGCCATGCCTCAGAGAGCACGTTAAGCCGTCGGTGCCGGTTGTAATTTCGGTCCAGTCGTTAGGTTACGTCAGAGGCACTCGCGCAACCTGAAAACTCTGACACCAAGCTTCCTACCACAAGCCATACGATACACACATACACACAGACCTTAGAGTTCTGAGTTATATCTTAGCGATTATGAATATAAGTATGGGAGGCAAGAAATTTAAATTGATTGAGGAGGCCGTGGAAGCGGTGCAAATTTTCTGATTTTCTTATTGTTATTACTGTATAAAAACGTCCAGGTTAAATTTAAATACTCTCGTATTTTATAACACGACTTATGGGGATTTTTCCTTTATTTTTAAATTAAAAATGTTCAATAATGGTTTTTCCATATCTCATATTTTAACATTTTACAATAAATCGTCTCAATTAAGGGGAAATGTTTTCTGTAAACCGATTAACAACTTATATTTTTTATATGAAAAAGGATCTGCTTGGTTTTGTTATGAATTTTAGTTCAATCTTCATGGTTTTTCTATAACTTTATGTTAACATGGTTTTTATTTACCCTATATTTCTACACTTGAACTATTCTTCTATAAAAGGTTATCTAACTTAAGATTTTTTAATTTTACCAATTATTATATTATTTATGTTTTCTTCAATATTATTGAACTAACGTAGATGCACATAAAATTTTGCACCAGCTCAAAACTTGCATAGAGATTCTTTTTTTATGTCTTTCAACATATCGTTAGCGTGCTTAATATTACATAACTGATATTTTGTTATCGTTGTAGCTATTCATGACTTTTTCAACGCATGCCGAATTATGATTCAGTTCATTGAGCACTTTTAAAGATAAAATAGCACAGTAACAACAGAGTTATCTACGAAATTGGCTGATACGATATCTTTTGCCCCAGGAGCACGTACCAGCTGAGCAGACATTAGAAATGTGTTAAAAATAAACTCCATTTCGACTGTGTAATTTGTTTTTTTGTCCAAACAACGACTAAATCTCTATTTCGGTGCTTCAATTCGCTTACAGTTTTTAGGATTTAAAATCACATGACGTTCAATCGCAAGAAGATGGAAGCAGCAATTGACGAAGAACTTGAGGAGCAGCCCAAACAGTTAGATTCTGACCAGGTGATTATGATTGGAATGCATATTTATTGGTGGTGTTGACGAGCTTTTATAACATAAACGTCTTGCTGAAAATTCGTGGAATTCTTAGAATATATTGAAACAATTAAACTGCAAAAGTAATTGTTTGACATTTTATAACAATTTTAGGATGCTTTACTTATTAAAGTTCCTTAACAACAGTACACTTTAATTTTTTAAATACCGGTCACCGACAGTAATGAATACCAAATTTAAGAGCACATCTTTTTAATAGTCACACAAACATTACAGTGTTGTTATAACAGAGCACTATACTAAAACTACTATTTGCAACAAGTATGTATGTTACAAATACGCATATATTTATTTTTACTTAATGTTTACTCACGAATGTTGTAACACCTTTTATTAAGCCACCAATTTTGTTGACACAATTTGTGTATTACATCGTTCTACATGGCTGAAAGCTCCTCCAGGAAATTTAGACAAACCGCTAAGAGCACGATCGTAAACGTCATGACTAAATCATCGTGATCTCATGATCAATATGTCTCGAACTTTCTCATTTGCTGGAAACTTTTGTGTTTCCTTGGTAAAAAGCTTCGGTGAACCCAGCGCTTTGAAGAAAGCCTCGGATGGCTCACCCTTTCTGTCTTTCTGTGAACTACAAGCTTCTTTAAATTATCATCTTTTCTTCTAGTTACACATGCAACATATTTTAGAATGCAACCTCTCACGATCGTTGATAAACGGTCTTGGACGTTTAGTTCGTATAGCAGGGACACATTTTTTCTGTGTGCCATCTCCAGCACGACATCTTAAAAGTTCTACTATATCGACTACTTTTAAAATCTGTCTCGTCATCGTATATAGCTGTGGAAAGAATTAAAGCTAGCTTTCACCATCGTTGCCTTAGCTGTAGCTATTGACCTTGGTATTTTGGTGGAGCAATTGGTGTCTCAGTTGATGTGTCAACCCAAATAAATGAGCTGAACATCATGACTGGTGATTGCGTTCCCTGTTGTCATTTCGGTCTAATATCGTCCACTTTTACTCCTTCTAAAAGTTCAGACATCTCATTTTTGTTTTTGGCAATAAGTGAGGGATCATCGGCGCGGCGTAACGGATGCTATTTATTCTTTTTCCACCAATACTTATCGCCCCTTCTCACTCTCTAACGGCTTTCCGCATTATATCGTCATAAATATTAAATACTAACAGAGAGAGTATACAGCCTTGGTTGAAACACCAAAATTAAAAGGTATTGAGTCTCTACCGTCTTGATACAAATGGTTTAAGAGCAGAAGATATTTGAGTATACTCACATCAACTAATATATAGTTTAGGCTATTTGCTATAACCTAGCAAGTATAAATAGGCAAGCACTTCGAACTCTCTCGTTTCCACGATTATCCGTCCTACCTGATGAATTTGCTCCCTATTTTCCTTTCCATTCATAAACCCCGCCTGTTCCTGGGTTATTTGCCAGCTCAAATAGCTCCTTCGTCATTGTAAGAGGATCATGAGCATCATCCTGCTAGTGTGTGAGATAAGGGCGATGTTTCTGTAATTTATGCATTATGGATTACGCGTTTTTATGACTAGGGATACGCTGCCATTGTCCAATTTCTTTAACTTGTTTAAAAAGTCTTCACAAGAGCTCAATTGCTTTGCCATCAAGTTTTTTAACATATCTCCGCTAATTTAGTCTTCTCCTGTGTTTCTGTTTAGTTTTAGATTTCGTATGGTGTGTTCTACTTCTTTTCTAATGTCAGGTCCTCTGTGTGCTCCATAATCTATCTGTGCTCTTAATATGTGTTAGACAAGACACCTAGAAATTTTGAAAATTCTGAATTTTATCAAACGACTTCCAGGTTGAGATAGAAGAGTTCTTCTATAGGTGACCAAAGTAATAGAATGTCATGGTAGAGCAAAGAGGTAAAAACCAAAGTTAAGAGGAGTGGGGGCATATGTAAAAGGCTAAATACAATAGGAAATAGATTAACCATATACAAAAACGAAATAAAGCTAAAAAACTGTAAAACAAGAAAAACATGATGTATTGATGTATTCAAAAATGGCAGTTTCCACACTACGCTCTTTCTACTAAATAAATTAAATTCAACAAAAAAATTAACTATTCTGTTACACATAATTTTCTCAAAAATCTTGGATAACTATGGCAGTAAACGTATGGGTCGGTAGTTTTCAATATTATTTGGATTATTCTTTTTATATAATGGTATAACAACCGCCTGTTTTAAATTGTCCGGAAATATTCCAAAAAAATAGCTCACCGTTGTGTACATTTTTTATACTATTTGCCCATTCTTGCAAGCTAGCTCAGTTTGCCCTTTTGTTCCACTCAAGGTTACTGATACTCAATGCAACAAAGTTCCAGAAGTTGACCCACTATAGCTCAAAACTATATGCTCCAAGTTTCTATCTAAATGAAAGCCAATCTGCTCACGATCACTGTAATGCAAATAAATATAGACTGCAAATATACATAAACAAAGCAAGAAAACAAATAGAATTGCACAGTAAATAAGTGGCCCTGGCTGACACAACATTGGTAACTAAGAACTTTACACTACGGGTGATATAACTATGTTCTATGGGCATTTACTTCTCAAATCAACTGGCATATCTAACTGTGACCGACATACATTTATAGTTAACAAATATATAAAGAAAACCCGCCGAAGTAGTTTATACGCAAACGTCAAGTCGCACTGAAGCCGCCCCTGCCTGAAAGAGGGTACTGCACCCAGGAACTATTCTGAGTCCGGAGATGGAATTGAATAGCTACGAACTGATGCTTGACGTCATAAGGTTGCAATGCTTCTTGGTGTATTTACTGTATAATTCCATTCATTAATTTTTCCCTTTTAAATGGTAGCTTGGAATGGGCCAGGTCCGCTTTATATTTATACCTTGACTGATTTAATGATTACAGTTTAACAGAAATTACTTTTATTCACCACTATATACATTTCAAACGTTAAGGATAAAAATAACATACATCAGATTGTAAATTAATTACACAAAATAAAATTCTAATTCGGTGCCACTTGCGGCTAGGCCACCCAAATGGCAGGAGCGGGCTTGGTTCTGCACTTTAGCTGACAGTCGCTGGAACTTCCCAGGGTAATTGGCGGTTGTTGGTAGTACTGTGAATATAACCAAACGTCAACAAAGGTGCCGTGAAAACATGGTGTTGTCAGTTACTTTATTTAATGAATGCAAATAAATGTTAGCATACCACCTTGGATTACTTTCTCTCGAAGGCAAGATGGTCCCACCTATGCGGCTTGTGAAATCCGGTTTCTTGATAACGGCGGGCGGTGCAAAGTTATCTCCTTTGATAGCGGGAGGACTTGCAGACGCCCGCTAACACCAGCTAGAAAATTATGGAAGGGTTTGTTGCTCGAAATTAGCTAGAGCAGTAAGGCCCCAATTCTCAGATCCCCTACTGGAGAGGTTCGTACCGTGACGAGAGTTTCGTGACTGAATTGGTTATAACAGCAGAGCCCCGATGCCCAGGTCCACGCTGGTTAAGAATACAAATTTATGGAGAGCTTTCGTGACTGAATTTGCCAGAACAGCGGAATCTCGATCCTCAGGTTCACACTGTTTGAAATTATAAAATTACGGGGAAAATGTTGGTTCTTTACCAAAGTAAAATTTTCCACAGGACGGATAATAACTTGAGATAGCGGGACGGGTTAGCTATTGGTTTATTCTTCGGAAATCTGATCCGAGGTTTTCTCGGATAGTTCTGGCAGCCCACTGGTTCGAGAGCGGAGCTCTCGAAGGCTAAGGCCGCGGGATCGGGTGGGTGCTGCGGGATAATTTCTTGGAATAATTCTCCTTGAGCTCGGCGAAATAATTTGGTTTTATACGTAGTTGATCTCCCTCTCTGAAGAGAGTTCGAAGTGGAAATGCGCGCGGAACGATCTGTCGTGTTCTTCGCGCACCCCGACGCTTTACAGTTCCGAGCGGGCTGGAGATTTTCTAGTTGAAAAGTGAAATTTCAAATGCCCATAATATTGTATTATGGCTAATTCGCATTTAAAATAATGGCGAAACGTTACAAGGTATCGCGATAGCTCCCTGTTGGCCTCAAAAGCGTCACCTGATAGGAATGAAAAATGACGCAAATGCGTGTAATTTTATTAGTTGCCGCGGTTTCAAGTGGAAAAACACCAACTTTACTAATTGCATGTAGGTAAATAATGCACTTGTTTCCCACCTGTAGCAGTTATCCTGGCTTGGGCTGAAGATGATAATCGCCCCCTGGCATTTATATTCAGAGCCCGCAAAATTATATCAGGATCTGCTTCGAAACCGCTTTCTGTAGGCCGAAGTATTTTCAACTTTCAACATGTCGTACTAAAAATTCAGTTTTTTTTGGTGGCGTTGGCCCAGATTTAGTGGCGATAAGAAACAATTGTATTCTTGGTATGGCTTTTACGGTTTTTTCGATTGCTTCCAGTAACGCTTACAATAACCACACCATCCGGCACCATTTACCCATGATGGAAATTTACGTACTTTGGAGATAGTTCGAAACTTAACTACACGTAAATATGCTTACAATAATATTACAATACACAAACGTACAAATTGGATGTGGATTTAGAAGTTATTGGTGCTGAGCTTAGGTGTAGCTGGTATAAATACCGTTTTAAAAGAAAATTAAATAAGTTAAAAAAATGGTTAGAGACCCACCGTCGTCAAATCCGGATGACACTGTAAATTCTGTTTTGGGACAGAATGTTATAGCAGAAATCATAAGTTGAGATCTAGGGACGATAGACTCAAATGCGTCTTTCTTTTAATCCTCCCAAAGCGAGATCTGCACCTCTGAAACAAATGTTGGTACCCATCTTACGCTGGTGTTATTCATGTCAAGATGTTTGTAAGTGATCCACACTATATACTTCGTTATTGAGAAAACACATTTTGATCCTTGGTCTTCATCACCTTGTCTCCAATATTTTGTTTTTAGCAGTAATAATACTGTTAAGTTTTTCTTAGCTAATCGATTTCGGATGGTGTCTTTCTAAATAATTGTTTTTTCGTTGTTCCACTCTAGAATACTAAGGGGCGAGTCCTTAAAAACAGCCAACTTATTGTTAAGTGCTTTCCTTCAGGGTGTACGTGTTTATTCAGTTTTAATAGAATTGCTACCTGAAATTAGTGAAGGATCTACTACATTCACTTGTGTTTTTGGAGCATACCAGGTCACACATTTTTAGACCTTTTAACGTGCCTTGGGGCTCTCAGTTTGGCCAGTCAATCAGTTCAATATAGTAATTAGGATCAAGATAGTTTAACTTTTCTTTTCGTTTTATGTCAGCAATATCTTTGTGTATTTAGCAAACCGACGTTCAAGTTATATATGGACTGGACCAAGAAGGAAATTCAATTTTACTGGACATAATTTTCCATCATAATGAAATAGCAGAGTTGACATTATGTGTTCGACTTAGTAACGGATATGTTTACAAATTGCCAAGTAAGTAGTTATTGATTTTTATAATTGTTTATAATCATTAGGACTAGAAGATATATGACTAGGATATTGGTAGACTTTGACTGATGACACAATATAAAGTTACCTTCACTGAGCTTATTTAACAGATGAACCAGAAGTACTGATATGCAGTGTTCCAACTAAGAGATGGAAAGCTGCTGAGTCTCACCATAACAGTCATAGAACCCTATCGGAGACTTCGAATAGCTTACAACGGTTTCTTGCGATATGGGTCTCAGTCGGAATTGAACGAAAAAAAATGGAAGCGTAGGACACGTAAAATTCAATTTTATGTAGGTAAATTTACATTACAATTAGACATTTTCTTGTGTTGCTAAGTAAATACCAACTCAACTATTCATAGATGGAACGCAGCAGATAAACCGTTACATTATTCCCTCAACGAATCTAACTGGTTGCCTTGGAAGAGGAGCGGGAGAGAACACGAGTGAGTAGAGCCATATATTAGCAACCAGCAAGAATCTCTGCCATATTTGACCTTAAACAGGCCACATGAAGATGGATATTCGCAGTATGGAGTATTGCAAGGTTTTCTCTCCGGAGAGGCGTTTCCTCAAGACTGACGCTCCACTTAGCAAGCTTTAGAAAACGGTACTGGGGAACGGCGGAAGAACTGAAACTGCGTCAAAAGAGCTGCATTTTTGTAGTTGCTGAAGATGGAACATTACTCAGCATTGAAAGCAACCTGTCCCAAAAAGGTTCCGTGCAGTAAGTGCTTTCGGAAGAAGTTAAATTGTTGTTTCTATTTACCCTTTTAGGAAAAGGTATGGAACGATGTTGGATAATTTGGCAACAATACATCGTGTGCATCACCACAATATGAACTTAGATACTGTGCCAGTAAATGATATTACTGAAGCGATTGCTATTTCCGTCAAAGGTAGTATTTGCAATGTATAGTGAATATCTTGCCTGTATCTCGTTTGAATTTCAGCAAACTGTAAAAAATTTAAATGTAAAATAAACATTGACCATAAAAGCGTATCTACAACATATAGTGATGCAGATAAAGGTTGGGAGCTAAAAACTATGGCTGGAATATGCAAATTGGGCACTCAGAATGGTTATGCTTTGATAATATCTCGGCATTTCAAACGTGGTAAGGCATAGTAATGTCTTTCCTTCTTATGTAGCTAGAATTTTAGAAATTATACGTTATACAGGACCCGGTATTGTTCTTCCACAACCTCTTTTAAAGGAGCCTGACAAGGATACCATTATGTACGTCTTTACAGCTCGTCTAACGAGTAGAGAATGCAGAGTTGCATCCATAGCCGGCGGAAAAGGCAGTTCTTTAGCTTTAGCTTCGTCTCTAAAATCAAGCAATGTAAGTTTAATTCTACCTAATAATTTCTTGAGAAACTTATATAATTGTTCTATTTCAGTTTTCGATACCAGATGGATTTGTACTTTTAGAACTTGCATTTGATTATCAACTTGACCAGAATGAAAAGCTAAAGAAAGCCGTCCAAGACCTAGAAAACATCAGCAGAGGAAATATTGAAAAGGATCTTGCCCAGGCATGTCAGGAGTGAGTAATTTCAATGAGCGCATTTAAGGAATATAACAGAGAGTTGCATCTAGAACAGCATCCCTCTTTCCAACCCAACCCATTAACCACGAAATAGTCAGCGCAATTGCAAAGGAGCTGATGATAATTGCAGGGGGTGGATCCTATCTGGCGATGGGCAGTGCGATCATCAGGTAAGAAACTATCAAGTTGAGCGTTCATACATAGTTTTGATAATTCAACGATATCAGGTTTAACAGAGGATTCTGAAGAGCTGTCTTGTGCTGGACAAAATGAAACCATTTTAGGCTGCAGAACTGAGAAGCGATATGTCTCCAAGCAATTACTCGGTGCTGGGGTTCTTTGTTTAGCTTTCGAAGTGTGCAATACAGGCGGTAGGTTAAAAAATTTACTCAACCAATTTCTCAACTCATAATTTTGTAGACAACATGGCCTTGAAATCAACAGCAATATGGCAGTTGTGATTCAACGCATGGTTCCTGCAGATTCTGCCGGCGTTTTGTTTTCACGCCACCCAATTACTGGAGATCCTTCTAAAGTTGTTATTACTTCCAATTACGGAATAGGAGAAGTATGTTTGTAGCATAAAGAATTATATATAGTTAATCTTCAAAATGTCCCTACAGAGCGTTGTGTCTGGCCAAATTGACCCAGACACGATTACTATAAATCGAACTTGGTTGGGAAACGTGACCCTCTACTCGAAAGAAATTGGTTCGAAAAGGGTACACGTTCGAATGCCCTTAAACGATAGTGAAAGTACAGGAACAGAAACAGTAGAAACGGATTTGAATTTAACCAAAACCATAAGCCTTACCGACGAACAAGCTCTTGTCTTAGGGCGTGTGGGAATTGAACTAGAGAGAGCTTTTGGATCACCACAAGATATTGAATGGGCTTTTTTTGAGGTATCAAGTTTTCGTTAATTAGAGTTTGGATCCAATACTGTTCTTTACAGAATAAATTATATTTGCTGCAATCGCGTTCGATTACCACTTTTAACGCTTGGGCTGATTTTGAATTACTGCACGAATTTGACACTCCAGTTTTGACAAACCAGGAGCTACTGACAATAGCTAATTTGGCCGAAGTAATGCCTGGAGCTTTAACTCCTCTCTCAAATTCCACTATAAACAGAATTATGGGCGACAATGTATACCAATCCATAATGAAAACAAACGAAGGGCCCTTTGTTCAGAAAATTACAGGCTCATCGCATCATCACGCTGTAATGAATGTCATAAATGTAAGACCATCCACAAACAGTTTTTACCTTGACCTGACAACTCAATTTCTAGAGCTTTTTTCGTCAACATGCAAGACAGAATTACTCTGTCAATGAAAGTTGCCGACGTGGCAGTCTTTGGACATCCTGTAGTGAATGAAGAAATCCATGCAATTGCTAAAAGCCGTTTTGGTACTACATCCAAAATTGGACAGCTGCGATTGCTACTTAAACAAATTAAGAATGCGTCTAGAAGTGGAGAGTATGTTGATCGAACTACCAAACTGGTTTCAGGCCTCAACCTGAAATTTCAGGATGAGCAATGTGCTATAAACATGCTAGATGTAATAAACAAATCATTTTTGGATCTTGGTAAACTCTGTAAATATCATGGATTAGTGGCAGAGAATAACGTATTTTACCAGGTTGTTGCTCTGTACATTTTAGCCGATGGGCAGTGATGGTATGAGTTTTATTATTGAAACCGCTTACCCTTACACAATCAGTTGCAGATCTCACATCGGATCATTATTACGATATATCGCTGTTGCTATCCTCGTGCTCCAATGTTATTTCAGCTGAAGTGCCGGAAAATATTGGAAACAATATCGAATACAATACAAGAGGAGGGTGTCGTTCAAAATTTCCTCAAGATTAATCCACGCGATGGCATTAATTGGCTACGTGTAAATTGTTTAAAAGCTAGCAAACAAGTTGATTCGTTGTTACAAGAATACGGACATAGATCGTTTAGAGAGGTGATTAAAAGTCATAAATTTTTATATTAATATATAATAAACGCCTTGCAGTTCGAACTCAAAGGAAAGTCGTGGGCTATGGATCCTAACGTAATCATAGAAATGCTTCAAGCCAATTGTAAGAGCACAAAAGCAAATAAATCTTCCGAACAATTAAATGCAGATGATACTATAGCCAAACTTATTACACCAAGAACTAATAGCATTAGGTAAGCTTTTAATATTAGCCTTACCTCCTAATTACATTTGCATGATAAGGACTATTGCGTCACCTGACGACGAAAATGCTTACTATGTCGGCTTACTTGACCTCTGAATAGCGAAAGAGTAATGTCGCCAGAACTTCGCAACTCTTCGTGAAGTTAACTGGCCACTTTTAATGTGTTTCTCTACTTTAGGCGTTCCGCAGGAAATATAGAAGCACTTAGTCTTAGCTGGCTCTTGGTCATACTCACTCTGGCAGTTCAAATCAGACTCTGATGCACTGTACCACACGTATAAGTTGGCGTGCGGTATGAGCAAACACATTGGTGCGCCATTAAACTTTTACCCACTTTATTAAACCTAATTAGCAGCTACTAACAAACAATAGAGAACATACTTGTACAAATCGGCTGTATATTAAAAGTATATCAGGCGAGTACGATCAAGTTTCCTTCACACTCACCAGATATATACATTTCTGTCGTCGCACGTCGTCATAAATTTCCGTCTCCAGTTACATTTGACTGAATATGCATTTTTATGGAAATTCGTTCAACTACCGGTTTACCATGCTCCATTGGCGATTTTGATCTATGGTATTTGTGAAATTTTTAGGTAAGCCGGAAATAAACGGAGTGACTAATCGTACACATAGTATGTACGACTAGCCTGGACGCTAGTCATACACCCCAAGTGTTTTAAATTGTACACACACCAGGTCCTCGCTCACTAATAAATTAGAGCTGTTTACATTTAGTAATGAGTAAAGAGTTTTATATATTTATAAAAGGAAGTAATCTAACAATTTCCAGGCGAGAAAGAAAGAAAAAGAACAAGACAGCTAAGGTGTAGTGATAACGTACGATACTATAAACACTGATTATGCATGTGCCAAAGGAGGAATTTTTT
The DNA here is from genome assembly GCA_940337035.1 of Agriotes lineatus. Lineage (NCBI taxonomy): Eukaryota > Metazoa > Arthropoda > Insecta > Coleoptera > Elateridae > Agriotes > Agriotes lineatus. The sequence continues at coordinate 5,055 of CALNHX010009297.1, read as the reverse complement.
TAAAAAGTGAATCAAAAGGCCAGAGAAGACATAGAACATTACAGGATAATAATTGTCCAGCGAAGATCAAAATTAATATCAACGACAATTGACAATTATGTATCACGAAAATTAACAATGAGCACAATCATGAGCCTTGAAGAATCCTCTTACAAATCGATGACCAGAAATCGCACACTAGATAAAAATTACAAAGAAGGAATGATGCACGTAATGCGAATGAAAGCTAACTCTAAAGATGCACAAAGTTAAAATTATGTCAAAAACTGACAACGTTGTAACATTAAAAGATATCAGAAACTTAAAGTTCATTGCTCAAGCACCACTAAATGCAAACAAATTAGAACAAGCTATTCCAAAACTCATTCAGGAAGGTGACTCAATGAAGATTCTTCGAACTAGTGACAAAAACCTGATAGAAATTGACTACCAAAGCTATAAAACAAATGTTCTGATCATTCCCGGAAATAAAGTATGATGAAAACCAATTTTCATCTAGTATGGCTATGGAATAGTTCCTAATTATGCATGCAACTACAGAACTACATTTATACTTAAAAGTTAAACTTGACATTTGATTTTTAGTGGCTTATAGTTGCATTCATAAATTAGGAACTATTCCATAGCCATACTAGATGAAAATAATTTTTGATCATACCATGCTTATGTGCGATGGTACATACAACTCAATAATTTGAGAATGCCATTATATCTGCTACTCGAAGTTGGCTGGAATGGACATAGTGAAATAGAATCCTTTTTTTGTTACCTGATGAGAGAACGAAGATACTTTGGATGAAGTGATACAATTTTCAAAACCAAAACAGAAACTGGGAAAAATACAAAAACTATTTTCACAGACAAATACATGAGAGAACGTCATATTTTTAAGCAAAAACTTTCCAGATGCCACATTGTTGCTGTGCTTGGATCATACCCTGAGATCTTTCAGAAGGGAAATTGCTACGGAAAAAATGAACATTTCATCTGCTCCAAAGAGACCAATGTTTGACCTTGATGCAGAAAATTGACTACTGCCTTAGTGAACAAGAATATGGAGAACTGATCAAACTAAATTTTCCTAAAGTCCGAGCGTATTAGGAAAGAAGTTGGCATAATATAAAAAAACAATGGGTTGATTCCTATGGTCGTTACTGCCTAACATTTCGAAACAGAACGACGAATAGATTAGAAAACATTAACCAAAAACTGAAAGCAGGTATTGACCAAATTATTTTCTTTGTATCAGTTTTTTTACAGATTTTAAGAAGGTATTATCATCGTTGCGAATAGAACAAGACAAGGAGGTCCACGACTTACTTCTCAAACGTAAAATAATTGATTTCGAGCACCATGTCTATCAATGGAAGTATCACAAACTAATCCCTCCATTTGCTTGGAAATATTTAGTCCAGACATTTTTATTCATGGGGGAAATATAAAATTAAAGAAAATTTTGAATTCGTCGAGAACAAAACACACATTTTTAAAAAAACTGAAAATCAGATTATAAGAGTCAAGATGAACAATTGTGAATGTAGTTTTTTTAATCAAATGGTTTTGCCAGTGCTGTCACATTTTTGCATTAAGAGAAAAAATGAAAGCTTATAAGGAAACTTTAGTGCATGATCGTTGGAAGAAGAATGGGTATTTGATGAACCACGGAGCAACTGGTAATATAGAAGATTTATATGTAAGTGATACATGCCAACAACTGAGCATTTTGGATTTTACACCTCCCTCATCTGCAGTTATCAGCACTAACAAAAAGTTGGAGTTGGAGTAAAACGAAAGAAGGCAAGCTTCTACTGTACCAAAAGCATTCAGCTGTAAATCAGTTCGAGCACAAAAAGAACTGATCTTTGAATGGCTCGGACTTCTATATGAATCCACCATTCAGTATGACACTGCTATTTTGTCAGTTGATTCAAAAAGTCCGAATTTTTTGAAAAGGGGGCGAATATATCTTTAGTTCAAGAAGATTTTTCCACTGCTGTTTATTTCAGTTTACTCTTTAACCTGGGGAAGCTGAAAAAAAAACAAAAATGTGTAGCAATGCCGCAAATGAAACTACTACAATTTCTTGTGCCTCGTGCTTTTCTCGATGTTTCAAAAAGTGTTGGTAACATTAAACAAAAGCCCAAAGGTAATTGGTTCTGTAATGTGTGTAACTCCTAATATTTTTAGAATTTAAAAACGAAAGAAATAGTAATTTACGTAACAAGTATAGAAAGTGGAGCTTTTCAGTACGAGTGAGATGTTTCCAGAAGAGGCCGTTAGGCCGAGTCCGGAATTTCGAGACGAGTATGGAAAAGCCACTTTCATACGAGTTTCGTACAATATTTTTTCGTACACTAGCATACAAAACGGAATACTAAATTTATCCTCGTATATAGCAAATAAGTAGAGTAATGTTATTATGTACCTGTCAATTTTCTGTTGATTTTCACGTTAAAACATAAATTCAAGCTAAAAATTATAAAAAGTAATAATTTGTGTTATATTCTAAAATTTGCATTTGTTAGCAATATTATTGATATCTGATCTTATAAAATTACCAGCTTATACCACTATTTTTGACAAATTGTTAATTTTTTTTTTGTAGTTTTCTCAATATTTTAATTGCAATCAAAAGTAGATTCAAAGTAGTTAATATAAAAATAGTCATCATGGTAAGCTTGTTACTTCTATTTGCTTGCAAAATCAATATAAAAGGGCTTAACAACCATAAAGCTTATATTACTTTGTATTAAGTTGTGCTCTTTACCAACTATCTGGTAAGAAAAAACTACTTGTAATATTATCTTTTTTTTTTACTCTTGATGTATTATTAGTAGATTGTAAACTTTAAAAAACCTTTATATAGTTAAAAAATTATATATTAGAAGGCACAGTAAAATTTTACCCTTTGGCCTGTTGTTAAACCTTATGCTGATGCTGATGCTAGAAACTGTTGCAAAGATTTTTTTTATACAAAGTTAAAAATTTATTAAAATACTTTGTAAGCTGTTGTATAACCAAGGTTTGCATTAATAAAATTGTGATTGTGGAAAAACATTTTTTGTAATTCAATATTTAATCAATTTGCAACAGCCTATAATCTTCAAATTTATTAGTATGACTTAAAAACTAATCAAAAACTAATCTGTAATCTTGTTAAAAGCATAACTAATAGACTATTTTCTAATGAAATATTTCTTTCTCTTGCTTATTTAGAAATCAGCATTTTATAATTTTGATGAATTCTAAAATTTTTTACTTAATGCAATTTTTTCTTTATAAAATTTTTTTTAATCTTAGCCATTGTATTAATATAGACTAAGTTAGCGTTTTAATATACACAAAATGCCTACAAATTGTTGCTGCTAACGCAAATCACTCTTTAAACTATTTATACCTAAAAATATCTATTACATAAAAACAAAGAATTTCATTGTCTAATTTTTTTGAAGATTTATAAAAAGCCTTCCTTCTTTAGGTAGACTGGTACTATTATCTTTAATGAAAATTACTACAAACTATTGCCTCACTATTTTGTGTAAAAGAATTAACTACTTAAGCTATTAATAAATAAGGTCAAAGCCTTATCAGGTATTAAAATCTTTTAGTTTTTTTAAGTGCTCTATAAATGTAGAAATTCTCATGATGCTTTTTATTAAATTTGCAATGCTTGACTTTTTTTTAAACTTTTTGTAATAATTTTTTTTGTAAAACCTAATTTTACAAAATGTTTGCTTTAGAGTAAATTTAAATGATACCTTATTACTGAAAGCATTTTGTTGCCTTCTTTTTTTTTTTTTTAATTTTTAAAGCACTAATTAACAATGTTAAGACATTTTTTACATTTATAAAAAATTTATATTTTGTCAAGGTAGTAAGTGTTTAATTGCTTCCTTTCCTGTCTGTCCCAATATGCTCCTAATGATTTACACAACTAGAAACTTTTTTATGACAATATATGACCTTAAACCCCTTTTATGCTAATTTTTTATTCTTAATGTTTCTGCATTAAGATTAAGTTTTATTTTTAAACTAAGCTATTAGCACAATCTGCTATATATAACATACCTTAGGCTTGCTTGTGGGTTCAGTTATATAACATTTTATCTTAAAGGTATAATTATTAAAGAAGAAATTATTTCTAACCAATCTTTTTTCTTTAAACTAAATATGATAATCTTACTTGTTTCAAAACTTATAAACTTATTTTAAAATTTTAATTTAAATGTGCAAGTTTGTGTTAAATAAAAACTATTGTTATAAACATATGTTAATTAAGTTAGATACCTGGAGACCTCAAAATAATATTCTTATAATTAGTATGCTTATACTTTAGAAACTTTTTGTTCTTAAAAATACACTGTTTTATTACTCTTGTATCCTAAGTGTTGCTTTCTAAGGCCACTAACCAGCAACTTTAAGTTTACCTTATCAATTGCAACTTTAGGCCCAAATTTAGTTGTTAAATATAAAGCTCTTTTAAGGTAATAATTAAGTTATGGTATAATACAATAGATATATTTTTTAAACGTAGTAAATGGCAATTTTATATAAAGTTGAGAAGTAAAAAAAAAAAACTAGAAAAATGAACTTTATATAAAAAAGACTAAAAAGTTAAGGCTTTGAGCTTATTGATTTAGCTCTATTTTTTTTAGTATATTTATAATTCTAGGGTCAAAAAAGTAATTTATATAGTACTTAAATTAAAGTTTTAACAGAAAAAAAACAAGAAAGAAATTTAAGACACAAACTTTTTGATCAGATCTTATAATTTAGTACAACATATATATGTTTCAAATATCAAAGTGTTATCTATAGTCTAATCTAAGTTATAATTAAAATACAAATTTATTTTGAAAAAATATTTTAAAAACTGAAACAACAAATTTTTTAGTTTAACTTATTAAAAAATTTTAGATTAAAACTAAATTTAAACTCAAAACAATTTTAGGCTAAATTAACAATTAAAACTAGTTTTTATATTAAAAGAAAAATCTAGATGTACTATTGCTAACAATACTTAACTTTTAATTATCATCTATAATAATGTATAAC
>CALNHX010009296.1:0-51309 GCA_940337035.1 Agriotes lineatus | reverse complement strand
GATACTTACAGATGTATTAAAACAAGACTGGTGCTTTTTATGTCTGTTAACGTACGGAAATCATTATAATTCATATAAAATTAATCCTAGAGTGCCTATGTTGGTCCCTATGCACGCCAGTATAACTATTGAGCCAAGGGTCGCGAGTTTGATCCGCGGTCCCAGTAAGGTTTAAAAAAAAGCGGATGAAAACCTTTACAAAATGCCATTACTCGCAAGAGATGTAGAGCCGTGAGTCCTAAGTTAATACGCTCTTTAGCATATAAAAGATCTCTGGCTAAGGTTGGAACTCCTTAGTCTCGGCAAAATTCTAAGTAGGACTTTGACCATATTACAACATTTGGAGTCTAAGGTACCTGGTAGTTCGCATGCCTAGACAGTGTCCACAACAAACGAATAAACAAAAACAAATTGTATGTGGACGCTTTTTACTCCCGTCTTGTAAATGATATTCCGCTGTGATTACTTAATAGAGTTTTTATATCAGATTCGAAATTCAAGGCTTACTGCAAAAGATTATGATTTTACATCGTATGTAAGCATTTTCTAAAATTTGCAAACTTGTTTGAAAGCCCGACCTAGGATTATATTGAAAACACTATTTACATTTATACAGGGTCCGGCAACGATGCGGGGTGCAGATATTTCTAAAACTATGACAGTTACATGAATACCGCTTGTATAAAAGTTGTAGATACGAAGGTGGTGCACATTAGTAAAATAGTTTTGATTATACAGGGTGGCTCAAAAAAGTGTGGCAAATAAAACTTACTTTTTAAAACGGAATGCTAGGGCATTTTAGGTAGCTTGAAAGTTTTGAATTGAAATACTAATGTAAAGTAATGTAGAGTTATCAACTGTTTTGGGGATATTAATACTTTTAAGCAAAAAAAATCTGAACTTTAGGCGATGGCTGTAAGTAACAGAAAATAACTAGATGAAGGAAAACGTTAACAGAAATTACGTTTTTCGTGAGTTACGTTTAGAGTCTAAAATGGTGGGTGTGAATATTAACGCTATACTGGATGCTCAATATACGCAAATTTATAGTTTCGGACTTTTTTAAATAAAGCACCCTGTTTTTGTGGGAAAGAATAGGCTGTTGAAGTTTTCGAGTTCTAAAAGTAGTTTCTCGCAACCTGTTATTGTGCAACGTGCAGGGTACATATATCATATGAACTTTCACAGATTACGTTATGTGTCAAAAGAGTTGTTTGTTGAATAAAAACATTCACTTCTGACGAAGATGCGGGTCGTCATCATTCGATGTCAAGTGTGTGGTTAAATTTTGTCATAACACTCTTGTCTAAAGAACTGTTTCAATTATATTTGTGCACATAATACGGATAGGGCAGAAATGCATTCTTATTGATCTGTTTTATTACATTTTTATTAAGAATGTAGTTAAGGCTTGACGCAGTCAAAAGTTAATAATTATGAATTCAGTAAAGTTACTTCATTTGTAAATTTTAATCTAACGCAAACAGATAATTTAAGTACATACTTACGTTTATTAATGCCATCAATTTTTTAGAATATTAATTTTAATACAATTTCCTCTTGTTTATGTTTACATTAAGGTTACATATTATTTGCTTAATTCTACTTACTAACCCTAAAATACAACAGAAACACCATAAATTAAGGTGAGTTAATCAACAAAATTGCAAATCCGATGAGGGAATTGCGCAAAGATAATAATTTTGTAAGTATACAACATCTAGTACAGTAAACTAGTTTGAAGAGAATCTAGCACATGTACAATGCGTAGTTCCCATAAAAAGAATACATTTTCGTCACGGCCGTCAACTTCTTTAATTTTTATTTGCTTCCTCGCTTCAAATGAATGTTAATGATCTAACGACAAATATGCGAATATAAAGTAAATGGAAAGTTTGATTTGTCAACTGTACAAATTGTTCTTATATAACAGAGTTATTTAAGTTTTCGCGCACACGGCATGATTATTTATTCAAGTTTAAACACAAAAGTTCACAATACTGAAACTAATTTGGCAAATAGAACCAATATGAACATTTATATCGAATTTCAAAATACACAACGAACATTTTAACGATTCACAGGTTTGTTGATCTTATTACTCGGGAATGACATAACATAACAAAATCAGTAAAATCTGTTATAGGTGTTATTCGTTCACTTTTTGAGAGTTTTTGAGAGTGTTGTTGATGGTATTTGTTATTGATGTAATCGCTAACATAATTTAATCAAATCCATTATGTCACATACCGATTACTGAATATGACTTACATATTCCCATAAGAAGCTTTAATTGATATTGAAAATTATACAAAAATACAAATTAATTTGTTTACTTTGGCGCAACTTTTGTTGCATTTAGTGAAAGATATTGAATAGCAATCAGATATCGTCTGCAAAAGCCCAGGTCTTCTAGTTGCTCTGTAATACTCTAGTTGATTTCTCTTTTGTGTGCAGTTTTTTTCATTAATTTATTCATAATTATGGTAAAAATTAGTGGTGACGCTATAGAGTTTTATTTGACGTCGATATTTACAGGTATGGTTTCTGATAATTTACCTTCATATATTTGTAGTTGGCATGCAAATCTGTCATCGCTTGTCTTATTAGTTTTATTATGTTTGCTGACGTGAAATATGTTTTTTCATAACCTTCTATATTTTATGTCTTTTCTAGGTTGAAGGTTCTTTCAAAGTCTACCACTAAAATAGAGGTAATTAAATAGTGTTATTCTAGAGACTGCGCAATTCACCTGCTGTCTATCAATAATTGAGAAATTATATTCCAAAATTTCACGTTTCTTGCCCAATAAAAAAAATGAGGAGCGGACACCTCTCCCTGGAGGGTATTCAAGTGACTATTCAACACTATAACATATAAGCCAATCACATTGCAGACATTTGTTTTTTTCAACAAATAACAGCAGTATATCACTGAATATTGGGCACCATGCAAAATATTCACAAAACAATGTACGTACTCAAAAAATAAATAGCCTTATTGCGACGTATCGCTTAGCAACGATGTTCTGTCCTTAGTGATATCGCTAGGTTACGTTAACACTAATCCCCAACAAACTGTGTGGCTTGTTTTAAACATTTTAAAATGCTGTGTTTTGGAAGTATTCTGCTGAATTTAATTGAGAATGAATAATTATATTAATTGTTGGATTATTTTTCAATAAAGTTAATCGTTATGTATTAATATTGTTAAATAGTCGTCCCAAATACCACTCGAAGTGGATATATTTTTTTAAAATATTTTGCCATTTCCATAGAAATTATTGCAAATTTCACTCAACAAAATCATATTTAAATGTCACTCGCCTTCGGCTCGTGACATTTTTGATGTGATTTTGTATCGTGAAATTTAAACGCAATAATTTACATGGAAACGACAAAATATTTGTCAAAAATATATCCACTGCTTGTGGTATTACCCTTGAGTATTTTACTGAAATGTAGTAGATGATTGTACATAATCAAATATAGCACAGGTGTTAGGTTACTAACTAACGACAAGCTACTTGTACAAAAAATATGCTCTTCTGATTGTCCGGTCAAGTAACAGAAATTAGGCTCGACGCGACGGCTTGATTATATTAACAAATTTATCTATGACGTTAACTGGGCCATGTGCGATGTCAAAATATGCCGATTTTAGTCAGCTACAACATGATGTAGATCAACTGATTCTTGCTGGCCCCTGACAACACTTATAGCCAGATTATTTTATTGTTTTATTAAAAATCAAAGGTAGGAAATTGCCCACACAAATCTCCCAGTCCAACCACTGCGACGCTGACAGCTGCAGACAATAAGTCCAAGGAGTTTAAATAGCACCAAGATCTGAAAAAAAATCAGTCTATCTCTACGGCCGAGTCTTTTCTGGTCTAGAGCTTAGACAGCCAAGCTTGATATACGAATCATTCTTGTTCGTGTAAGCCTTGGCATTCAATACCTGCCGCCGAACCATTAGTTCATTCATAATTAAACACCTCAAAGAAATGTTCGCACGATGTGGAATACCACGAATAGTAAGATCGGATGAAAGACAATTTGATAGCTTGGAATTCAGAAAGTTTGCACAGGAATAACACTTTATGTGGCCCTAAATGCAGGCAGTCTAACGGTTTTACAGAAAGCTGATACCCAGCCCAGCTGATAACGGGGCGTGACTTGAAGGAGACACTGCTAGTCAACGAAAATACTTACTACTAAGACTACCCAATCATCAAGAGATCAAAGAACACATGAAAGAAAAATAGAAATGCCAATATAGTTATGCACATCGAGAAAAACCACTAGAAGAAATTAAACAATTAGCAAGAGCGTGCATTACAAACGAAGGAAAAGCCAGGATCGTCGTTAAGCAATGTGAATAACCTCGACCCTACATGGTACAAACAGAAGATTGGTCTCAGATGATATAGAGAACAGCCCTGGCAGAGAGAAACGCAGGTGTATAGGGAATGTAATACGTAGCGAAAATAAACCAAGTTATTTAGTAGACGATATTTTTTAGACCAAATTAACGTTGGTTGCAATTATCAACGCTGATGTATTTCCAAATTTAGGTGATGTAGGGAGATAAGCTTTAGGTGAACAAGAATTACGACAAAAGGAAAACCAGAATGGTGGTTAAAAGAGAATAAAAATAAAGGTTAAGCATTATACATATATACCAAAACTAGTTAAAGACACGGAACGCAGAAAATAGAAAGGTAGATTTAAGAATAACGAGAAATTAAACGACATATTATAAAATAGACTGTTACAGTATCAAACTGACTTATCGACACTCAAGCCTGTGTGAGTACCAAATAACTAGACAAGTCCGGAAAATGTGCACGCTCCCCTGGAAATCGTAAGAAACAGGCTAAAGGCAACGTTTCTGATATGCTCAGGAAGGAGGCGGGGTACTAACACGAGACACCACAGGGCAAGAGTGTTGAGGTATATATAGGGTGTTACCAAATAAATGGGCACCACAAAGTCCAGGTCCAAGAGACCCACGTTCAACCGGACCTTGAGGGTCAAACGGGGCGAAAGATACTCAAAAGCTACTTTTGGAAGCCATAGCGCAGCGACAAACACAACAACCAACCTGCAATGATCATTCACCACGTCCGGATCTCACCTTACATCGATCGTAAAACAGTGATACAGTCACCCTGTAAACAAACATGCACAAAACACAAGGGAAAAATTATAAGCCGGTACAGTAAATACATCTATTGGGGCCACTTCACATGACCACACAACAACTTACAGTAGCACCGATGTAGTCGGCACGTATAACAATTTGAAATAACGACTTAACGGGAAACACCCAGCTGGAAGCGCTCTACCTAAAAGCTGCGAAGCACAGCTGAGCCGAACTACAAATCCAAATCGGTTCCAGTTAAACATCGGCTTAGGCCTCAACAAGTATAACGAGCGAGTATGAAATTTGTATTTGAGCTAGAGTCACTAGAACGCACTGACTTGCAGCAAAGCAATTTAAAACATCGTTAAATTTGTACCAGAGTGTACTATTGCATTAATTAAGCTTCAAGCCCAGACTTAAACGGTTAATTGACAAGAACAAGGCTGCCTTGCAGCACTGATTTGTAGAACACAAACGTTAAATTTGTACTAGAGTGTACCATTGCATTAATTAGACGTCAAGCGCAGACTTAAAAGGTTAATTGGCAAGAACAAGGCTGCCTTGCAGCACTGATTTGTAGAACACAAACGTTAAATTTGTACTAGAGTGTACTATTGCATTAATTAGGCGCCAAGCACAGACTTAAAAGGTTAATTGACAAGAACAAAGCTACCTTGCAGCACTGATTTTTAGAACACAAACGTTAAATTTGTAATAGAGTGTACTATTGCATTAATTAGAAGTCAAACGCAGACTTAAAAGGTTAGTTGGGGCGATGGCATTCACAACAATGTCGGTATGTCGCTACGCTCCTGATGTGTGGCAGAGACGAAAAGCTGCGACGTTCTACATAGTCCCCTTTCAATGAGCGTGGGTGAAATGTGTCAAATGCCCCCTTGGCAATTACACTCGGGTCAAGATCTTTGCGTAATGCAGAAAAAGTTACAGTATAATAGATACTATAATGCCGAAACGGGTCTGAAATACAGGCGCACTCGCCTATTTGGTGCCAAAACTGCTCTAGATGGTTATGTAGTTAATTGAATTACTGAAAAATATAAAATGGCTTGACAAGTAAAACCAGATATGGAAGAGGAAGCGTGAATAAACGTATCCTAATATAAGGGGTACCAAGGTTTCACAAACTTGGATAGATTAAGAAGTCTCAGAACGAACGTAAATGCAAAAAGAAATATACCACTATTGAGTCTTAAAGAGTGGGAGAGCCATTACAGAAATTAACTGACAAAAAATGGAGAATAATAGAAATGGAGAGGAACCAACCAAGACAGAGAAATTACAACAGAGGAGGTGAAAACGACTTTTACGGAGATGCATAATGGTAAAGCATGGGTCAGGAAACATCTCCATACAACTAGTAAAATCTGGACCACACGTGCTAATAGAACCAGTAGTCTGCTTATTTAATAAATGCTAGAAGAAAATGAAGTATATAAAACAAACGAAATCTAGTCCTATCAAGTAGAGCCCCCACAACTTGTTATGGCGAATTCCTGCCTTTAATAAAAGAAGGCGATTGGGAACGGGTGCTTCTAAATGCACGTATTAAATAAGAATAGTGCTGCCTGTGCACGATCTTAGGCATATTAAAATGTACAAATATTCTAATGCAAAGGTAAACGATTTTGTGCTCTTATTTTATTTTAACTATATGCAATAATATTCCGCTGCTCCGGTGAACATAATACTCTGTCTCAGGGTTAAGTCGCTAAATTAGAAATACTGGGTAGAGAAAACTAACTTTCAGTAGCTCCAGTTTAACACGGATTTTACTTGTGAACGCAGCAAAAACTAAATCTGAAGTAACTAACCTCAAAATCTACAGGAAACACAAAGCAGTGTGCACCCGTAAAAAGTGCAGTAATTAATTTAAATGAATGCTAAAATCAACAAAATACCTCAGGTAAGTAATAATTATTCTCGAGTAGCAACAGTACCAACGGCTTTTGTTCTAGCGAGACGTACAAGTGACGCCAACGTCAATTGTTTTAGCTTGCAAACGAATGGACAATTTTCCTTGATATTCCTACAAATTCTAATGACGCCACATGGATTTCTGGGTTCTGGAATGCACTGGACAATTGGGATTTGCGGTAATGCGTAGCGGAAACTCCAATCTTGCAGGCCCCAATAAAATAAAGCGGCTCTGGACGATGAAAATTGCGCAAAATACCTGGTTTGCAAAGACTCCGAAGCTGATCGCACCTCTCTGGGGTCGCTAACGCGTTTTCTTAGCTGCTAAAGGCCTGGTGACTCGGATCTCTGTCTGAAGTTCTGGGAAGAGGCCTCCTCTAGGTGTTGCGGCACCAACCTTAGCTCCAACTAGCTCCTGCAGGCGATATCGACTCTCGAACGCAGCCCGTACTTGGACCGTATTTGCCTGGATTTTGTTACCGGCGAAAAAACAGAAGATACACCTCTTTAAGAATGGCAAACTGGGTTCCAAATGTGCCCAACACTTTTATGATTAAAAAAGGTACCACTTGCACTAGATGGATGTGTTTTTATTAACAAAAATTAAACTTTTCTAGGAGCTGATGTAAAACAATGTTAACAGGTTGGGGAATTTCAAAGCTCTCTCCGTGGTTGTTAAGCAAAAGAAGGTCTGGTATCTTAGCAACATATCACCACAATAGTTTAAAGGGAATACGGTTTGATACTTAAAATTAACTTATAGAATAAGGTTTTGATAACATCTTTCTTGCAGGTTAATAAATGTTTTTCTTAGGTTATAATGCACTACTTAATATTCTTCTATTTCACTGTGTTTTTAATCACACTGTTATGTTCTGTAGTTTATTATGCACTTAATAATGCCCTTCGTTCTATTTCTTTGTTATTCGTAGGTTGCTCTTTTGCAACATTTCTTGTCGGTTGCTTCTTGCAACGTTTCTAATCCTCGTACTGCATTGCTGTACTTTTCAGTTACTTTGTCATTCTGGTCCTAACTTTCTGACCACTATAATGCTCATAACTTTGTACTTGTGCAAACCATTTCGTACAATAACAAACATAATACTGCAAACGTTAACTCTACCATCGTCAGATACAATCTAACTGCATTCGCACATCCAAAAACTTGTCAAATCTGAACCCTAGAACGTAACCCTTGTGAACTAGCTTTTCATGTTACCTTTGCCTCAATTTGTGACTCTCATCTGCACCCATCAGTGCGTTTATCTCAATAAAAATAAGCTAAGCTTGCACTAATTAATATAACTAATTTTGTACCTCGGTTTGATTTTTAATGCATTCTAGTTCAATTGGCAAACAAAATTGTTGAGAGCACAAAACCATTGCACTGGTTTACGTTAATTCTATACACTAAAAGAGCAATAAAAAGCTTTGCGGAAACTTTCGAGGGATAAGTGTGGCTAGTTCTTTGGGAAGCAAAAAAGATTAAAAAAACATGAGACATGGAGAAACAGGTTTCTGTGCAGGCAGATCTCGCGTGGATAATATTTTCCGTCTGAGGTAACTATCTTAGAAAGAAACTTGAGTAAGCATCTTATATTCGTAGATTTAAAAAAGACATACGACAAAAAGGTGTGAGGTTTTGGAAAATACAGAATTGAGTCAAAAATACGTAAGATGTACTTACAACATATAAAAAATGCAGACTGTGCTGTTAAAGTAGTAAACTCCGTATCGGAATTTTTTAAAAAAATTTAAGAGATTAAAGCAGGGTTGTGATTATAAACGCATCAAATGTATGCTACTAAAGTTAGTACAGGAGTATAGGGATTGGGAGCGAAGATTAAGCACCAACAAAACAGAATACTTAGCCTTTGAAGAGCAACCACAGGATATGCAAATAGAAAACTACAACATAAAATCATGCTTACAGTACAAATAGCTAGGCATCTTAGTAACACCGGGTGGAACATATGAAAAAAAAATTATAAATCGAGCAACACAAGCACGAATGTTAGTTCAGAAATTGAACGCCGTGCTTTTGTCCATAAGAATAAATAAGATGACAAAAGTGAGAATCTGCAAAATCCAAACAGTGCTATGATTCGGAAATTAGGTAATATATCTATAAGATTTTTTAGCGTAAGCTCGTTTCAGCTTACTGAACAATCTCAAGGCTAGGAAACAACTTTTTCTTTAACTTTCGCAAAAAAAATGTTTTTAATGTTTTAAATATTTTTCCAAATTTCACATGTACTTATGTATGTATGTATGTATTATCTGTCACCTCTTTTACCTACTGCTGTAGAGGCTCGTGATGTTTGACCTTGGTACTCTTACCTCTTAGTTCTGTGATTAGAGTGTAAGTAGAGCACAGTTAATTTGGTGCCGAACTGTGAATGGTCTCCCCGAACTCGATACTGATAGCCAAGGCTGAAGATAAATTACGCCCACCGTGGGATTTGAACCGATGACTTACTTAATGCAGGTCTAACGCTCTACCAACTGCGCTGTACGGTTTCTTTTTAAACTTGTAACTTAAAAATGTCACATACCAAGACTTAATTTAAAAATTAATTTTTTATGCAAACACTAAAGATTTCTAATTGGAAAAAACCACAGAAAATGTTAATTATCCCTTTAGATTTTTTATTATTTACCGAAAAGTAATATGTTCGCATACTTTTGGGGTTTTTGGTGGAAGGCCCTTTTTAGAAGAAATATTTTAAAATTATAATTAATATCTATTTAAATAAATTCTATAACCCACCCCTGTTAATGGATTACTTTTACAAAAAACCTGTAAATGTTCTGTTACAGTTGCCCAAATAATGGGATTTTAATTTCTTCAGTTTACGTTCCAAATATTTAGAATTATTTTTTCAAAATTTCGAGCCAAAATTTTGTATTTAGATTGAAAATGAAATTTTAAACAACTTTTTTTGGTAAGTTTTTCTTTATCTTGGCTAGTAAATGAATTTTTTGCTATTATTTTCAATAAAATTTTCTATCGTCCAGTTGTAATGTTTGCCAACAACCTCTGTTACCAGGACAGTGGCTTGATTTTAAACTAAATAAAGAGGTTTCCCATTTGATGCCAATTTTTTGGCGAACTGTATAGTTGCGGAGAAATATAGTTGGTTACTACATCAGGTTGGCCCAAGGAAATGGTGTCTAAAAGTTAATGAAAATTAAGTAATATACATTGTCCGCAAAAAGTTGGCATAATATGGAAAACATTTTGATTTTTAATTTTTCAAAAAATATTTTGCGTCAATAATTTGTGCTTGTCTAAAAACTTATTTAGCTTGTATCATATATACCGAGTGATTTTTACATATTTAGAAAATGGAGTTAATCGAAATTGTTAAAATCCGAAATGTGCCATTTTATGAATTAAATTACAAAGTGACCTACTGTTCTCAATGCTGGTTTTAAATAGTTTTCCAATTTCTGGTTGGAATGCTATACCTCTTTTACATCCAAAAATTTCCTTTTCGGGCGCAACCTTTAAAGGATGAAGTTTTTGCTAAAGCATAATTTGCTTTATATGATTATTTGGGTGAGAATAGCATCTCGCTAAACGGTGTCCCATTCTTTTCAGAACACCCTGTATAGGCTACCAATTTACGACTTACTATGCTAATTTGAAGCATACAGATTGGTGGGTACGTTTAGAAAATACTATAAATTTTTTCCAATATATTACATTCCGTTATAATAATCACTTAAAAATTTCAAAGCCGAATTTAGAAAAAAAGTTAAATAGAAATGACCAAGTTAAAAGTAACAAGAACCAGCTTACAGTAATAACTAATTATAACTTCTATAATTAAACAATCATCACAAATGTACCAACTATAACTTGTGATTAAATGCTGAAATAACATCTGAAACCCGTTTAAAACAAACTGAGTTAAATTATTCTTTTGCGTCAGCTTTACTTCAGTTGCGTACAAGGTCTCCCTATTTAAACTATAGCTGTCCCAGATTTTGGTCCAGTGCAGAACTCTACTACCAGTGAACGTAATCTAACAATTCTTTGTGCTAGTTCTTGGAGCTTTTGGGATTAATTACAGCGTGGTGTTATCGATTGCTTAATACAGGTATTAATTATAACAGATTTTTAATGTAGGGGTTTAGACGTACATACATTTAAACAAAATGTGCAAGTGCAGGTTTATGAAAAAACAAAAGTACTATATCGAAATTAAACATTTCAATCATTTTTGGTCAAAGTGTTGTTAAAAAAAGAAAATGGTATTGATTATACTATTAACCAAGATTTTCTTCAGACGAAAAATTTGAAAGTAGCAATCGCGTTTACTAATTACTTAATTACTGTATTATTTTCGTATTAGAACGTTTCCATATTTAAACCTATCTATTTTAGTAAGTTTTGACACAGCATGTATATTATTTCACACTTTTGAAAAATAATTTTTTTAAAATTAAAAGGTAAGAAATCTTTTTGACATTTCATTCGATGCAGAGCCCTTCAAGATGTCGGCAAGCACCGCTATTCCGGAAATACCAAAGGCCAATTTCGCAGCCACTAGCATATTTTATTATCTTTTGCTTCCAACTGTGCTACTATGGTACACTTATTGGTATTTGTCGAGACGGCACATGGTAAAACTTGCAGAAAAGTTACCTGGACCTAAAGGATACCCAATCATTGGCAACATGTTGGAATTTATTGGAAATTCGCACGGTAAAAAATTTAATTGTGTACCTATCTTACCCATTTATTCCACTTACTGACATTTCAAAACCATTCTTACTGTCAATAATTTCCAGAAATATTCAAAAGCATATACAGGCTTTCATATGACTTTCATAGGCTTGCAAAAATTTGGATTGGACCCCGACTGCTTGTGTTCTTAGTCGAACCGAATGATGTTGAAGTCATATTAAGTAGCAACGTTCATCTAGATAAATCTGTAGAGTACCGCTTTTTTCAACCGTGGTTGGGGAATGGGTTGCTAATAAGTTCAGGTAAGCCAGTGCTTCATAGTTTTGTTCCATACTAAATATTTAAAAAATTAACAGGCCAAAAATGGAGAGCCCACCGTAAACTAATTGCGCCAACGTTCCACTTAAACGTTTTGAAGGGATTCATTGACCTATTCAACGCCAACAGCAAAGCTACTGTGGAAAAGATGCGCAAAGAGATGGGAAAAACTTTTGATTGCCATGATTATATGTCGGAAGCAACCGTGGAGATATTACTAGGTAAGTGCTCGATTTTTCTCTGTGGGCAAATTTTATACTCCAACCATAATATATGCGTTGTTGTGTTTTAGAAACTGCAATGGGAGTAAGCAAAAAAACACAAGGCCAAAGTGGGTATGAATATGCCATGGCGGTAATGAAAATGTGTGATATCTTGCATTTACGTCACACTAAATTGTGGCTACGACCGGACTGGCTTTTCAGCTTGACCAAATATGGAAAAATCCAAAAGCATCTGCTTAACGTTATCCATAGTCTCACTCGTAAAGTTGTGAAGAACAAAGTGGAAGCTTTCAACAAAGGCATTCGCGGCTCAATCGCCGAAGTGCCAAAGGAAAACCGAAGTCAACAGGATTCAAATAAAGAAGACGTTAAAGACAAAAGCGTTGTAGAGGGCTTGTCTTTTGGGCAGTCTAGTGGACTTAAAGACGACCTCGATGTTGATGACAACGATGTAGGGGAAAAGAAGAGATTGGCCTTTTTAGATCTGATGATTGAAGCATCTCAAAATGGAATTATGATCACCAACGAAGAGATTAAGGAGCAGGTAGATACCATCATGTTTGAAGGTCACGATACTACCGCTGCTGCAAGCAGTTTTTTCTTGTCGTTAATGGGCACACATCCTGATATTCAAGAGAAGGTCATTCAAGAAATGGATGAAATATTTGGCGATTCTGATCGCCCAGCCACATTTGCTGATACCCTGGAAATGAAATATTTGGAACGATGCCTTCTAGAAACTTTGAGGATGTACCCTCCTGTGCCAATAATCGCTCGCGAGCTTAAGGAGGACGTCAAATTACGTAAGTTTCAGATTTTGTATCGTATTAAATTATTGTTGAATATAAAACTTTATAGCAAACGGAGATTATGTTCTCCCTGCCGGATGTACGATCATAGTCGGTACATTCAAACTGCATCGTCGAGAAGACATTTACCCAAATCCTGATAAGTTTGACCCTGACAATTTTCTTCCGGAACGCACAGCCAACCGACATTACTATGCGTTTATACCTTTCAGTGCAGGCCCTCGCAGCTGTGTAGGTATGTAATCGACAAAAATAAATAATCACTGTTTGCGACTTACGCCTATTAATATTTCAGGCCGTAAATACGCCATGCTAAAGCTTAAAATACTTCTGTCCACCATCATGAGAAACTTCCGCGTAAGGTCAGATTTGCGGGAAAGCGACTTCCAGCTCCAAGGCGATATCATCTTGAAACGTGCCGAAGGATTCCAAGTTAAACTTGAAACTAGAAAACCAAAGGCTAAAGTATAAATAGAAATGCGATAATAGTTCTTCACTTTAAAAACGTAGCATTTATAATTTCTGGAAGTTCTTTCTCTCATAATAGCCAAGTTGACGAAGTTAGTCCTATAAATTACTTTGGGCCAGCTATAATTGTTGTAGTAGTAGTTGTATTTGAGATATTTTAAATGTCTAGTGTAGGAGTTACACGTATGGCAAAATTTAATAAATATTGGTAGGTGTTATAAATAAGTTGTACATAAGTTTAATTTAATTTTTCATATAAATTATTGTTGCTACTTACACTTTGTTACGCCTCTTGCTTAAGCAAAAAGCTGATAACAACATAATTACTCTTACAATTTAGTTTTAAGTCCAAATAAAGCAGTTAAAGCAGAATTTGTTATGGCACTTTTTATGTTAACGTTATGGAAGTTAAATTATTCCCAAATCACTATTTTCCTCAAAACAAATTTAATATAATCTAATAGAGTGTTTGAACAAATGATGCCAACATAATGCTTTTATTCTTAGCAAAATCAGAGATAATAAATTGTTAGCAAACCTAGAATTAATAGCAAGTAATTACATATCATATCTCTAGTTTTTTCAACATTTTCAGTTGCAGGCATACTGAGAACGAAATCTTATTTCATGTAATTTAAATATGTAACATCGAAAATATAAGATCTCAATACCCGTGTGTTGTTAATTGAGAAGATAATTCTACAAACATGATCTAAGAATTACGTTGGAAAACTTTTGAAAACGTTTTAATTTCGTTTTTGTAGGGAGTTCAAATTATTCATAAAATTAAAAGCAATAACCAGGAAAAAATCAGATACTCAAAGTCCGAGCGTGGCTGTTTACCTTGAAAAGTAATTTATTTCTCAAAAATAGCGTCATATTAATGAATTAATTGCTGTAACTCATTAAATGAAATTAGATTAAATTAATTTAAATGTGCCACCAATAAAAAATTAAGACCATTACTAAAAATGCTAATGATTATTCAACGCTGTAATAAGCAAACCAATGAGCTTGGTTAATTTGTCACAAACGGCCAATAAATATAACAAGGACCCTGTTAGCGTAGCTCAGCTGTGGAGGCGAATGGCGGCCGTCAAGAATCTGGAGGCTTATCCCTCAATAAATATTTATTTAATTGTAAACCTATTATGTACAGACTAAAATAGTAGAACTTAACACTAGAGCGATAGTGTAGGATATTTACCAATAAAGGTGAGAATTCTAGGTTTAGGGAAACGGACAAAGAACCCATTTTGCTTATAAGACGGAAGCCGGAGTCTAGCGGAAAGTGTTAAGTTGTCGGCTAAGTAGAAGGTTGCGAATAAAGCAGCAGTTAAGTAACATTGTGTTTTATTTGAACCTCTTAAACACCACAGTGGCAACGAATAGATAAAACAAATTGAATAAAAGTGGTCATCTAAGTGCAAAGGTGTGCACGCGTTTTAATTGACTTAACACGGCGACGTTGATTAAATAGTGCAGAAACGATGGCTAGGTTAATCGAGGCATTGATAGAATTTCAAATTTCCGCCAACTGGGTAATTTACCAGGTCCGATTAGCACAATTTAAAAAAATCATTTCAGCTCTAAGATATCTGTTTATCAGGAGCGAATCGAATTGTATACGGCAACGCAAAATAGAAACGAAGGTGTTAGTGATTGGCACGCTCCAATAAAGAAACTAGCGGTGAACTGCAAATTTGGTAATAGACGGCACACTGTGTTACGTGACAAATTCGTTATGTAAAGGGCCAATTTTGGGCAAAATGTGTGGACAAGAATTCTCGGAAGTAGTAACATTGAGAATAATGGTGGATCTGGAATTGCGGAAAAAAGCGGCGTTTCAAGCCCGGGATTCCAAAATAAAGCATCTCAATTAGACCCGGGGCGAACGGACCTTCAACAGAGGAATTCAATCTGCCAAAGAGATGTCGATAGCCGAACAAGCTTCAAGCCGAGAGCCGCTGTCAACGTCAACTTTCAGCAAACACCTTTGTAGTATTCTTCTTGACATAGAATTTCGGCTTAGTGCGACCCTCACTCTGATAATGTAAGCTGCAAGGTCTTGCGAAACGTTAGTGAATATGAATGCCTAAACAGTAAAAAGACAAAATCTGCCTAAGTAGCCTCGTTCTCAAGATACTTAAACAACACGAGCCACCAAAGACCAAAGAGGATGGCCATCGCGCAGATTCGAGTTCACAAGGTGCAAGGCACATTAAGCCAGAGAATGCTGTGTGTTCATCTATAAATACTACGCGGTCTAAGCCAAAATTCTATGTTAAGAAGAATAATTCGAGTAACAGCGAAAGCCTCAAACAGTATATAATCCTTTAAGTTCAGATCTTGCGGAAAAGATGGGACACATTCGTAAATTTAAAGACTCAACGTGTTTGAAATACGGAATCATCGAACATTTAGCGCAGTTGTGCAATAAGAATGTAACAAGAAAACCGAATTATTTGGATGTCGAACATGTAGAACAAGAATTCGCTATTTACAGTATTAGCGCTAGAGCGAGTAGGAACCAACTTTTAACAGCGTCAGTAGAAATAAAAATAATCATAAGTTAGATATCAAAATAGATAATGGAGCAGTTATATCGTATATTTCTAAACACCTATATTTACGAACAAATCTAATTATAAGCTTAAGTAAAATTGTAATTAAGGAGTATACAGGCACTAAACGTCAAGCTTTGGGGTATTTTACGGTAGAGGTTAAGCATCAGGATCAACGGAAAGATGTGACCATATATGTTTTAGGGAGCTGGGCCCACACTTCTTGTTAGAAGTTGGTTGAAAAAGTTCAATATAGAATTAGCTAAGATAGATAGTAAGGAAATGAATAAAATTGCAGTAAATAACTAGAAATACTGGCTACTGATTTATTTAAAAGTGAGTTAGGAGCGTACAAATACGAAGAAATTAGTTTCAAACGTAAAGCTATAGCTAAACCGGAATTTGATAAACCGTGACCAGTTCCGCTAGTTTATAAGCGACAACTGAAGGCAGAATTGAAAATATTGGAAACAGAAGGCATAATTACACCAATTACCACGAGCGACTGGGGACAGCATTGGTACCCGTTCTGAATAGCGATGTATCGATTAGGATTTGTGTCGGTTATAAAACTACATTAAATAACTATTTGAAAGAAAAAAAGTATCCCTTGCCGAGGGTAGAGCCATTTTTGTAAATTTACACTGGGATTTATTAAATAAACTTCAATAAAGCTTATAAACAATTTTTATTAGACGAAGAATCTGTAAAAATGGCGGCATGGAGTAACCATAAGGAAATATTTAAAATGAATCGATTGCCATTTGGAATTTTCCCAGCAGCAGCTATGTTTCAGAGATGCATTGAGAAGTTATTGCATGGAGTTCCAGGTATTTGTAATTTCCTAGACGATTTTATAGCTACCAGACCGTCGGAGCGGAAGGCAAAGCCCGGCTGGCCGCATCCACTTTTCGCCAGATGAGGCGTCGAATGGAGGGTCTGTCCAAGGGGCAGCGTAACTGGGCGAAAGCATCTCTACGAACAGCTTGGGCAACAGGCTCTTCTGCGGGGTGCGGGCCTCCTGGGTGGAGTAACCTGTGGGGGTATTCTGGAGGGACGTTTGAGGGGGGGCGTTTGGGGGTAACCGGAGTATATGGAGGCAGGGGCCCGACCTGGTGTAGGGCGGCGTGGGTCAGCTCCTGGTGTCTAGGTCTGGCTTTCTTCATCAACGAGGAGTCCGGCAGGGTATCGTGGAAGGTCTAAGCAACTCCTGGAGCGACGAGCATTGCCTAAAAGCTATGGAGCGGGGGCACGGTTGGTGAAGGAATATGTCAACGAGGGGCCAGCTCCGGGTTTACACTGTGGAGACGGTGCGGCTCGTAGACAGGCTCTTGTGGCTGCGCTAAGCTGTCCTCGTTGGTGCTGGTTCGGCCGGGTGCTGATCCTTAAGGTGAAGTTGTAGGTGGCTAGAGCTTCCTTAGGCTGAAAGGTAGTCTGCTGGTTTCGACTCGACGAGCTGGAGTGATTTTCTGCTACCAACGTTTCACTATTAAAGGCCGCTTTACTTTGTATGTTGCCTTCTCGACGCTTATTGATTCGTGGGTGGAGTTGAGTGATCTTTTTATTGAAGGTAGTGGAACCGCTGGGTCGGCCAGTTTGCCGATAAAAAGCCAAGACACCAAACTCCAGCGAGTAGTGCTGTTGCGTTTGCTGATACTCTTATTCATTTTGCTGCTGTTAACTTCTCAGGGTGGTAGTTCATTTTTGTTGTTTTTGCTCCGCGATCACTAATTTTTTTCTTCGCGTTTTTCCGTATGTAGGGACACCTCACATGTGCTGATTTGTTTAGGGAAACGTTAGTTTATAATTAATTTAAGTATCCGTATATTGGAGTAAAGCTGCTTTATATTTCTAGGACTCGCGGTCAGTTAGTCGCGGGTTTTTTTTATGGCTGTTCTGATTTCACGTTCTTTTATAAGCTTGCCTTTGTAAACATTACGGTTGAGAAATTTTGGGAGTTTAAAGTTTTACTTTTATGAAGGTTTGATAAATTTTATGCCGGCTCGTTGTGAGACCTCAGCGTTTTGGTTTTCTCCATACCGCGCGCCCTTGATAATTGGATACGTTTCGTCTTGATTGTTTCTTCCTGCCGTTGTCTGGAATTTTTCCGTTTTCCAAAAGTCATTACAGGGTATATTTCCGCGTAGAGACAAGTACTTTAGAGGTCTTAGCGTTACGCGTAATTTAAAAGTGTTTTATTTCATAACGGCTGTTTTTGACTTCGACGCGGGTGAGACGTGATTTATTAGCCGGCATCTGAGGGTCCTATTTTATTACCCATTCGCTCCGGCAAAACTGTCTTTTTTGCAAATTCTGTGCTGACAATTATTACTGTTGTTTTTATGATGGAGAGGACACGACGGAGCGTTTTGGAGCACATATGTACTTTGTTTAATCAAAATTCGGCTTTTACAAAATATTAACTGTATCTGAAAACACTTAATATAGCAGAGTTTTTAGGCGATGAGAACAAGTTTTAGTGATGTCAATTGAATGAGCAGCCTTTAACTAATATTTCCTCAAACCTTCAAAGTAAAGTTTTCTAATCGGCGTTGTTCTAAAAATAAATAATAATCGTTCTGGAAAATGTAAAAAAGTAGCAGTCGAACACGGTAAAATTGAAGTGGTATATCTATATTGTTGAATAATCTTTCGAAATACCACACAAGCTATTGTTTAGACATTCTTTTTCGTTTACATAACTATAATTGTAAATATCTCTCAAAAAACTGCTCGAAAAATCAAACGTTGCCGCAGGTCGAGTGGTTGAGCAGTTTTTGTTTTGAGAAATTTAAACTCAATGATTTGCATGTAAATGAAAAGAAAGTTCAAAACACTTTTACCTTTTGTGATGCTATCTTCGAAAATGCATTAAACTTCTAATGCTATTACTAATTCTGATGGTTTCTTTTATTTCGTTATGAGCAAGGTTTTGGCATGCGGAGTAACACGTCTTATGGTTAAAGTCCTACTAGAATGTTGCCGAGCCTAAGGTGTCTTAATCCGAAGGATCTTGTTTGACACGCTACTCATTCTAATAACATAAAGCTCACGGGCCCAACGTGTTATTCGAAGAACTTTTTAATGATTCTTATAATTGTTAAAAATTGGCCCCCATTTAAAGCTGAAGACTAAGAACAGCGTTTCTTATAGTCGCATCTTGATTTTCCAGGTAAGACTCAAAACCGAAAAGAAGAATTTATAAAGAACATACATTTTCGAAAAAATGAAAATCCTTCTAGTCTTAGTTTTTTTTCTAGGCCAAATATCGCTTTTCTTTGAAAATTTGAATTCAGAAAGCACACGTTTTTTGGTGTCAAAATATTTTCAAAAACTAACTCTAATATTGGTTCTGACTGATAAAGATAACAAGCAATCATTGTGCTGTATTATTTACCCATATATTTCCATAATTACTATTTGGGATAGTTATAGATGGAAGAAATAAAATGTTCAACGCTATACCGCATAATTGATGTTGGAATTAAATAAAGTCCAGAGTAGTACTCTAGCTTCCCCATTCAAACTACGTTTTTACATAGCACGAGCTATTTATGTAGAGTCATGCTCACATAAATCTAGTAGAAACATTTTTTTTTCGAGGAGATTAAAGGCTGTAATTGACGCAAATGGTGGAGTAATAATATATTAGTTGCCTTTACTTCATTTATTTTGCACTGTTACGAATAATTTGTATTTTCGCATGCTTTAGGGAAAATTAAGAAGTTGTATTTTATTTTTAAGCATTTCCTTACAATTAATAGTTGGTTTCGCAAGCAACACTTCTAATAATTAACTAAATTATGCTATTTGCATTTATTGTTCCCAAATCCTCAATACATCTTGCCTGGCTAGATATGCAACTTTATGTGCTTTTGTTATTAACAAATTTCTGGCTTGATGTATTACAAGTGCAGTGTATTTATCTTATGGGACACTCCAATTTTTCAGGGTTTTTTTGTGGTTCCTAATGCCAAATTTTGATAACCTGGATTGTTGAACATGTGGTTGGTTTCTTACGTTCTTTTCCATTTGAAAATGTATGCAGGCAAGTTGTATGCCCCCTCGGCGTATTTCTTCAATTAAGGGCCAATTGGTTTGGCTAATCTCTCTTGGTTATATGGAGGATCTGGAAGTGCGAATGCCTTTTGACGTCTGAATTATTGGTTAATATGTTAATACTCTTACGTCCATCGCCTCGGCGGATTTATCTGCGCCAGCTTTACCCCATGCGCGTTTACATCTGGCTACCCTTTAACATTAGGTTAGTTTACAATAGCTCCTGTGTCCTTATCGAGGGCTCACCTAGAGTTTGTACGTTTTTTGGCAAATTTTCACCTGGATTTCGCAATTTTGCTCTGCGCTTTACTACTTGGAAGCGCTAGAAGCATTGCCTACCTGCAGTGTGTTTGCTGTTCCCAGGCTCCAAGGCAAGGCACCTGCGATAACCTTTCCGCTGCCGGAAGAGCTGGCGACTTCTGCTCCCCGTGTCCTTAACGCTCCAGGTGTGTGTCCCGGAAGCGCTGGTGGTTCTAGTTTGGGCCCTGTCTGTGTAGATCGCACAAAATGATTAACCCTAGAACGCATAGGTGGCGTTATATGAGACACCACCTATTTAACTATGTAGTTTTTAGTGATTTGCTGTTATGTTATCATATTCATATTTTCAGTACCTCTCCAGCAGATTATTGTTGATATATCCCTTTCATTTTTAATTTCCAAAAATTGTTACAAACTTTATAATTAATTTTTTAGTTACTTGGTGTCGCATATGACCCCATCTATGCAATCACGTAACAAGTTTTCTCGGTAGGTGTTGGTCGGTAACAATTTGCCATCTGTCAGTTTACGTACGTAATTTTCATAGTAACGTAGTGCGAAGTGGAATTTGTTAAAAAAGCTATCACTACTGTCTTTATAGGATTGCCAGTTAGCTCTTATACTTGAGCCGCCGAACAGATAGAGTTGAGCAGGCAACAAAAATAACATATTACAAAGGTCACCCGATAATATTTTAACTATAATTACTAAAAGGAACAGAGATGGCGACCTTTAATTAGAACTACAGTGCCTTGATAGAGACAGTGGCGACCATAGGCACAACTTGCCACAAAATGGCGGCCAATGGCCTACTAACTTTAATAAATTGAACGTTTTTGAATTGTCATGGTTACACAACGTATAAATAATATGTTGGTGGCACTGTAAGTGTATGTCAAATTCGAGGTTATCAGGTTAGGTTCTGCGTCAGTTTTGACACAAAATCTAACCTGCCAACCTCGAATTTGACACAAACTGACGCAAAACCTAACCTGCTAACCTCGATTTGGTATAAACAAACAAAAGCATCAACAAATTTTGCCTCTTAATGGCGGCCGATTCGAGCGACCAATAAAAAAGAATAAACTCTATTGTCGCCTCTGTCTCATATAAAATCACTGTATTAGAACTTATTTCAATTGACATTAAATATCTTTTTGAGGTTATGACGAAAATATCGAGAGATAAAAAAAAAGATCCTCCGGGGGCTGTGGAAATTCAAACGTATGAATAATATGTTGGTGACACTGCAAGTCTATGTCAAATTCGAAGTTAGCAGGTTAGGTGTTGCGTCAGTTTTGACACAGACAGTGTCACCAACAATACACTTCAGTACTGCCAACTGATTCAGTCTATCCAGGGCCTGCTGCAATTGAGTTTTTAAGAAATCACACTGTAGTTACTTGTCAAAACTGTTTAACGTAGATATTAGTACCTGATCAGTTCCTTAGATTTAACAATTAATTAATTCATACTCATAAATAAATATTTTAACAACTTTAACTTCCGTTTTGCGCTTTAATATGCATCTATGCCGCCAAAATTAATTTTCAGATATTAGAAACGGAGTATAGTAAATTTAAAGTGCCTCATTAAACAAAAAAGGTGTGGTGTATACGACGTAACTTTCTTAGATGTATGCGTTCTAGGGTTAAATTGGGGTGTGTACATGTGCTAGAAAATTAATGGCATAGATAATATCAAGGCATTTCATTCAATTCGTCTCGCACGTTGTGTATTTTTTTAGTTTAGGATTTGTGGTAGATGCGTTTAGCCACGATAGTTATTTCTTAGCATGATATTTTAGAGGCCCTTCGTAGTATTGAGACTTACGTTTAAATTTACTTACCCTTGGCCTGCGAAGTAATCCGCTACGCTCACGTCAAATATGTTGAATGTTGCTATTGGGATTGGGCACCCTGTAACGTAATATAAAATTCAGATATTCTATTAAGCCTTGCTAGGACGTTTAAACTTACCTACGTTACGGCCTGGTTGTATTTAACGACGAGATCTGCTGCTAGATATTTGTTTAGGCCGATACCCCCAAAATTCAGCTGTTGAAGTTAGTTTTATAAACATCTTCGCGCACTGAAAAACGGTTAAGTTGTGGCTCTTAATCCGCCCACTGGCTCGTAGCGGTCAAAAATTGAATATTCGTAAAGTAACTTGGCAATCGTCACTTAACACTGTTAGAAGCATATTCAAGCCGTTGTTTGAACAATCACAATAAGCATGATGAGTTTAACATAGAAATCTCTTCGACCCTGTATGTTCATACAATCGGAAGGCGTTTCGCCCCTTTATTGTCATAATACCAGTTCGAGCTAACAATCGGGGTTGAGGTTAGCTGAACGCTTGCATAGCTCCGTTTTACAGCACTTTGTTTCACAAGGTGTGTGCTATTTTGTGCGCCCATTGTGTACACGCGCTTTAATAGTTATTCGCTCGCCGGAATTATTCCGACGCTGTCGGCCGTGTGCGAACCTTCGCTTCAGGGGGTTTCCCTCTAATTAATTTCTTCTTCTAGTAGGCAATTTCAAAATTTGAATTTCGACTTAATTGTGCGGGTATTTAAAACCAACTTCACCTCTTTTTTTATTATATGCATATATATATATATATAGTCGTAAAATTTATTTTATTTATGCAGCTCGCCCCCTTATATGAATATTTGTGTAGATCTATGTCGGTCGACCAACGTTCCCCTTCAGTACATGCTTCATAATTTGCTTTGTTATTCATGCATCTGCCATTCTCATTACATATTGATATCTCTCTCTTTCTCGATAGTCTTTGATTATTATATTCATGTTTGAGATACTCAGCTCTAATCTTATGTCCTCATTTCTTTTGTAATCTCAAAGTGTATATGCTGATACGAATCTGAGGAACCTCATTTCTACCACTTCGTTATTTATTTCTTGGTGTCGTGTTATTGTCCAATCTTTGCAACCATAGGGAAGGGTTGGCACATCCATTATGTTATAAAACTTAAGGGGAGTCTCTGGTCTTGTACCTTTTTGAGTTATAGTACTGCAAAAATATTGAAATTTACTTAGTATACTATAAGAACTTAAAATGTAGGTACGTTATTAGCTAATATTGTGTCCTATCGTTCGTATATTACAATCAAGAAGAGAGTTCCGTTCTCCAACTTGTATAATTATATTAGCGCAACGATCCATTCTGGATAAAGGCTTCTTTCACACTCTTCTTCCATTTGCTTCCATTTCTTTCTATCCGTTTCTAATCTCTAACGTTTAATTTCTTCAGGTCTTCTCCCACGCAGTCAATCCATTATCTTCTTGGTCCTACTCTATTCCTGCTGTTGGCAATTATTCCCGATAGAACCTGTTTCGGTATTCTTTCTTCTTTGTTACGGGGCAAAACGGTAACGACGACAAAGCGCCAGTTTGTTACGGCATAAAATCCGGGCCGACAGTTTGCTACCGGCTAAATCGATATTATGACAGTAAAGAAAAACAATGGCACCATATTGGGATGCCAGCTTGTTACATTATAAACTGACTTTACGTTACAAACAATGCTAAAAGACTAGCGCCTACACTAACTTAAATTCTGGAAGGAATTGCATAGGACCGCTGCCCCAGCCCGTAACAAAAGAAATGCCGGCATAGCTTCAGTTTCAACGCGAGATTGCACAGGACAACGGCTTAATAAAAGAATAGCAGATCTTAATTGCCAAAGCGCCACCACGTTTCTGCAAGGAAAAATGCTCAAATGAGCCCACTGAGGAAAGGTGAAGCAGAACTGTAACCTTGGAAGTGCCTTGGTCGGCGAACCACGTACAACAGCATCGAACTTACCTTGCGGAAAAGCAGCTTGTTAAACTCCTTTCACAAAGAAAATACACGAAAATTGCATGCAAATATCGAAAACGTCACAAAAAAACCACAGTTAAATAACAATGAACTGTATTAGCAAAAATATGTAAATAAACAGTAAATAAGGTTATGAAATTGCTTAGAAATGGTTAAATATATAAATTACGTAATGTCTTAATCTAGTTAAATTGCGGCAAGCTTTACATCAACTAATGAAATGCCTTGTAAACGGTATTAACATTGAATTATCAAAAGCACTGACACATTCAACAGCAATGAAAGACGGTAATCAACTAAACGTGGCACAAATGCGACACACACCTCATCTGCCACAACGTAAAGTTAAACAGGATCATGAAATCGGACGGTAATGAATTGAATTGACATGTTAGCAACTACAATGGTTTAGCCATAAATACAAATACACAAATACAATGACCGCAACGTTACGAAAACTGTCTGGCACTTCAGAAAAACACTATTTACACTTTATTCTAGGCACTATAAAAACTATTACATTGAAACGGTACCTGAATGAGCTTGGTTTAGCTGCGTGTGGCGTCCAACGCAGCTGCAGATGGACACCTCCTAGACAACTTCTCCAAAACACCTGAAGAAGCTGCACCATAACAACGGCAAGTAGCTGACGGAAGGAAGCTTGGTAGTATCCCCTAACGAGGGCACATTTGAAGCCCGCGACAATAAAGGCAAGGCGAAACGGTAAACAGATAGCTTCGCCATAGTTAAGCCTGTTATTGAGATTTCCATGAGAGAATCCATCAAACGGCGTGTACAGAAGCTGCCACTCCACAATAAAACTAAAACTCAAGGGCCTAAAGCGGTAAACAACTGGCCATGCTCGCCCGACACTAAAACAACCACGTGCAGACTATATGGGAACAAGTAATTATTAGCGAAACACAAAACTTGCGTTAAATTGACGGGATTGCGAATACCGGAATATTTAAATCTGCGGAGACCACACATCAAAGGCACAACCGTTAGCCGTTAATTAGAACAACTTCAACAAACGCAACACCTCCCACGCAGCCTGAAGGCCCCCGCTGGCGGAAAAATACCGAACTCCAAACACTTGTTGCTTCTTAGGATCACGGAACCAGAATCCTCGATAGTCGCGGCAAAAACTTAGCAATCGCTAAGAAGTGGAAGTAAAACATTAGCACGCGCTCTCTTTAACACACAAAGACTGTCTTTTATTTTTGCTTCCAAAAAGCACGCGTGGCTACAACAATGCACGTCTGAAACGGATCGATAAGAAACACGTGATTGTCTGGCGGAAAGAGATCGATAAACCGGAATGTGGGCCGCTTAGATTAACTGAATGGAGGCACAAAATTCGAAATAGTTATATACAGGCGGAATCGTAATTCGGAATCGAGAAGATAATGCAATTTAGCCGTAGGTTCCTAATAATTAAAATGTCCTACCAACTTCCATCCGTTCTACATGCTAGTGAAGTCGACGAGTTCCTACTACATTTAATATATCCGGCACTGCATATAGTTTCCTTATTTCCTGATTGGTTCTTGTTTGTATTCTTCTCCCACCTTTTTTCCTTCCATCCCCTTTAGTATCGTTCTCTCTCATATCATATATTTAATCTTAGCTGATCACTTTGAGTTAGCACCCATGCCTCATATGCAAATATCACTGCCGGTCTTATTAAGGTTTTATATAATCTTAAATTTCTGTTTTTATGAATATAGTACTTTTTAGTTTTTACTTCCTTCTTTTAAAAGACGAAGAAAGTATTGTAATCACGAAAAAACCACCTTCCGAGATTTATTTAGATATTCTCGTTACAGGGTCCCTAAATAATGAAAAACAATTTTTCTCAATTCCGTCTGTCTGTTGGCGGTATAACTCAAAAACTATCGGTTGGAGTAAGACGATATTTTGCATGGAGATTATATGTCTACCTGGTTTGAAACTGAGAAATTTTTGGACAAATATATACAGGGTGGGCACCTTAAATACATAAAAGTAATTATTTGCACATAGGTCGGGCTTTATACTTGACAAAAATGGGCGCAACAGATACAGAGTAATGTCGTAAAAGAGTCAACAATTTGAACAACAAGTTCGTTGTGTTAAAAACTATCGCGCGTGGCAAAGCCGAGAGAGGCCCTCGATGGGCCTGCGGATCAGTGCCCTGATTTAAATTCGCGTTCGCAGGCACTGTAGTTCGAATCTCATCGTCGGTAACTTCTTTATTTGAAACTAATTTAATTCGCATTACCAAATTTTCATTTTATCGTTCTTCTTGTTGCAGTGCATTTATGTGTTATGTTTACCTTTTTCCTTTCTTTTCTTATTTAGTATGGGATTTTTTACATTAATATGCGCTCTCAGTAGGTAGTGGTTCTTATTACTTTTGTGATCTGATTTGCTTTTTATTAATTGATAGACGATCAATCGGGTTAGCAGTTTTTCATCTATCGCCCCTCGATATTCCTTTACGGATTTCTTTATGAGCGAAGCGAGTACTTATTATTTATATATTATGTCTAGTTGTAAACTTTACTAGTGTTTCTCTATTTTCATTACAGAACTCATGTTTGCTGTAGTTACCAATTACATGTTTGTAGTTTTTCTCCCTCCCTATCAATTGAAGTCAGCTATAAGTAATTTTAATTCGTAATTTGTAACTTTTCTTATGTCTTCTTCTAGCAAATCATAGTAATGCTCTTTCTCTTGCTCGTCCTTGTTTTCTGTAGGCGCCTGTACTTGCCTCGTAGTGTTAGGCACACAATTTTTCACTTACGAGTCTAAACTCTACTACGATTACTATGTGTTTTATTTGTTTCCGCTACTTTTGAATAATATACGAGGGCGGGATGATAATTGGCTAGCCTAACAATGAGAGACTAGTTTTATGTTTTCAAAATTATTTTTATTTTTTAAAATACCCTTTTAGATGCTCAATAGATTTTGTCCAGCAATGTTCTAAAGCTTTGATTCCATGACAAAAGGTTTTTTACTCAAGGTCTGCAAAATAGGTGCCAACAAAGGAGCAAATGTCTGCCTGTTGCCGGTATAACTCAAAAACTATTTGTTAGATGAAAACGATATTTTGCATGCGGATTATATGCTTTTCTGGCATGAAACCGAGAAAGTTTCGGTAAACTATATGCAGGGTGAACGACTTAAAATATAAAAGTCTACTTATTATTGCTTTAACTCAAGGACTATTGCATGAAAAGTAATATTTGCATAGAGCTTAGGTTTCTACCATTGACGAAAAGATGCATATTTTGGAACCCACATATCCAGGGTGAGCGCCATCAAAAATAAAATGTTGTTTATTTTGCTTTAACTGAGTAATAGATAAAAGTAATAATTTGCACATAACCCAGGCGTTACCCTTGACCAAAATTGCCTTAAAAGATACAGAATAAATGCTGTAGGAGACAAAAGGCATCGAGAGGTCCGAACGGTCTCAATTGACTGCGCGATAAATGGTCGAGCTTTGAAATCGCATTCGCAGGCGCTAAATTTCGAATCTCACCGTAGGTATGTTTTTCTATTTAAAAATTGATATCATTCTGATTACCAAGTGATTGGTTCATTATTATTACAAACGTTAAAATATGTTTAGCCATAGTTTTCTTTTATTTTTGTAATTGTTTATTGTCACAACGTCCATTTGGGAAGTGCTAAGTAAATCCCTTTACAGATTTTTTTAGAATGTTTTCACTGTTAATTTCAATGGTCGCATAGTTTTTAACTTTCTTCTTATTACTGAATCGTATACTTGATTAAAATTAATAAATGATTACTCAGGTAGGGGCAGTGCAGGTGGGTTAAAGACCTATGAAATTGGACCCTTGCGATTCCTCAATCCCGCAATGGGAACTGTGTGGGGTCTTAATGCCTAAACCATCTAAAAGAGGGACAGGACAGGTCCCTGCAGTGGAGATGTTAACAACAAATCTAACGACAACGACAATAACCACAATACAGGTAATTTACTTTTGTAATACTTTTTCTGCACTTCATCTATCTACGGCGTCTATTGTTGACCTATTTTCTCTAAACTATCCTTGATACTCGCTTACACTCGTTTATACTTTCTTCTTTAAGCTTTCTGTTGCATATGTGGCCTTCTTTTTGTAGACGATATTTAAAAATGAAATTTATTTGTAGTTGTAACATTTTGCTCTGTTAACTTTCTTGAACACAGAGCATCGCCTCATCTCATCTGCTAAGCATTTCATCTTTCTTCTATTGCTAACTTGTGGACTAGCTTATCTAATTTTTCAGATGCGTTTTCGTAGTTTTGCAGCTATCTGCCTCCCTCCGGAACTTTTGCTTTCTTTCCAATTAGGTATTCTATTTTTTTTGTATTTGCTAGATAATAATCTTCTAATTAATTGTTTATTTCTAATTCTGTGTCATATAACACACCATGAAAGTGACTCGCCCAGCTTTCCACAATTTCTTTCTTCCCGTCGATTAAGCAGACTTTTCTATCGTCATTATATCTTGTTTCTCATTGACATTCCCATTTTTCTTCCCTGTCTGTGGTTGAAATTTCGTATTTCTTCTTATTTCATTTTACATCTATACTTTTCAGTTTCTCGTTCATGAAATTTCCTATATTCATTATTCTGGCTGGCTCTATCGTTCTTCTTTGTTGCTGCTCATAATATCTGCAGGATTTTTGTAATATTCGTAATCTGGCCTTTCTTCTTTTCATATTATAGCTACTTTGGATTTACTTACGTGTTGTAACAATACGAAATAAAAATGCCTCAGCTCTCTGGCGTGGTGTCAGCACAAGTAGGTTCCTACGTACCAATGGTGTCAGTTAAATCGAATAAGCGCAGAGTATTTATAAGTTTAAGAATAAGGGTTACTTGGGGAAACGGGGTCACCAGTCGACAATTTAGTTCTTAGTTGTACTCAATTCGCTTTTTTGTAATAGAAAGTAACACATCGTAATTTTGAATAAAATCTTTATTATAATAGATACCTGCTAACTATGTTTCCTCCCTTATAATCGACGTGTGATTAAATATAAATTTAGTACCTCTACCTCTACCTTATCGTCGTTTAATAATTTGTAAATATCTCCAGGGTAGTACTTTTCAAATGCCTACCTCTCTTCCAAACCAAGATTACTTAAAACCTAATTACAGACACTTTTTATGGTTACGGGATGTACTTGTTTAAAAAATGCATAAGCATGTCAACTGATAGTAAATATTATTAAAGAAACAATAATTATTGTATTTTCTGAATATCGATACCTACCTTGCTTTAGATGCGATACGTAATTTTAATTGTTCATATTCGTCGTTCATTAACTTGTATAGTATGTATGTATGTATTATCTGTAACCTCATATGTAATAATATTTATCTACTCCAGTGGGATAAGTAACGCATTACGTCACTCATTTGACACTATTTCAGTTAGGTAATGAAGCTTGTTACAACACTCAGTTGTGTAATGACTTCATTACGTAACTGAAATAGTGTCAAATGAATGACATAATGACATTTGCCTACTAAAATATTTTTGAAAATGACAGATCTGACATTTCTCTTAATGCACTTTTCTCAATTTTAGGCAGTCGTATGATCTAAATTCGCCAAGTACTCAGAACACTATTAAATTTGGATAATTAATAGTAATTCTTAGTTCTAAATACAAGTTTACTAATATTACATACACAATTTAAATCTTTCTTGAAGTATTGCAAATGTTGTTCGTAATAGTTATTAAACAATCACTGACCTTAACGTCGCTTTAGGGTACCTAATCCCCTCAGCAAATGAAGCAGGACAGCTAACAGTAACCTGGCTGGTTGAAACCTTAACTCCCCTCCAAAAAGCTCTTTGGACGTGATTGCTATCTTTCAGATAGCACTTCTCACTTAACTGCACAACACACACGTAACCACTGGCTCTACTTTAATTATATTGTAAGTTATTTAATTTGTAATATAACTTGAGTATGCAAATGAAAGTACTTCAATTTAAACTATTTAATTAAATTCAGTTGAAAATACCAATAGGTTCGGATAGAACCACCATCGGTTTTAATATGACCGTCTCAAGTCGAGTTTCAAATTGAACTTTTATTTCATTCTGTTTATTATTTCTCTTTGGTTACCAGTAACCATTCACAACCCACGACTGTACGCAAACTTTTTTAAATTAACTATCTGGATATCTTTTATATAAATACGTGTGACATGCAGACTGCATGTAACATTACAAGGGTTCCACTTTCTCCTTTATTTTATAGGATCAGTAGGTCACATAATGACTGTTGTTCATTGCCCTTTTCTGTAAATGCAGTAAAAAGTATCCGCTTCTAGAGCGTCGGGTTGTGGAGAGGAAGAGGGAGAGGGAATGTCAAAATAGTATGTTTTCTACGTTTTTTGCAAATATCTCGGAAATCCTTCAGTTTAAAGCTTACTATATTCTATAAACTTTTAAAGTACTTTAAATTTCCAACAAAATTTGTCCTATACCTTTTTTGGTGCGACTAATAGTTTCGGAGATATGGAGGGGGTAAAATTTAGTTATTCAGTCGGAAATAGTAGAAAAGTTGCTTAACTTATCAAATCATTGGAAATCAGCAATTTTTTATGTTTCCTTTTGCTTTTTTGAAGTGTACTATTACACAGAGGGGAGTCCAAAGATTTTAATTATATACGGAAGAAATTTAGTGTATAAAATTCATGTTTCTACATCTGAAATAGGTATACAATTCGTATCTTAAAGTAGGTATGTGACATAAAAAATCCTCATAGGCAGACAGAGAAATGACAAATGACTTGGATGGGTCTTCTCTTTTCACATCTACGTTGATAGCTGAGCGAGACCTTCGCAGATGTTCCTCATCTTTTGTATCACTGTAATCATCGAACACGACGGCAGCATATCCCTAATAATGGGACAAAACGTATTGTTGGCATATCATCTTGAACGTTACCAAGCAGTACGATGTAAGAGGTGCCCTCCATCCCATCATCAGGTGGAGCAGTCCCTCCACAAGGTAACACTTTCAGTATAGACGATTTGGTGTCTTTCCTCATCAAAGAACTTTCATCGAACAGTGAGGGAGGATATGTACATAGTTCATAGGCAAATATTTCTTTTACTTGTTCATCCATCTTCAAAGTACAAACCATACGGTGAAGCAGCTGCTTGGGATTGACGTGAGTGGTGTTATTTCGGATGTTGACAGACTTTGTCACGGTTGCTAACGATTTGACAGTGTATTTTCTTTTCCAACGGATTTCACTGAATTTCATCCCTTCAATCTCTTGTATTACAGATAATCCAACATCACGGACGTCATCACAATTTCTTTTCTAGTCAGCCAATGTAGCTGTGGAAAGGAAAGCCAGCTGAGAATGTTTTGAAAAAGGATTGAAACCTTAGAATTTCGTTTATGGTTAGCATAACGTAATTCTACGCGTTGATTTGAGGAAGCCGAATCAATAGATGCAAATCTCTCAATTGCTTCGACAATCCTTGGGCTTGCAGGCATCGATTTCACCCATGTAGCGATCGTAGATTGCCGTAATCCATCTGCAACCGATCAAACCACCTTTTGTTTTAATCGCTCTCATTAACACTTGTTCAACGGTTATATCGGTCCAACCACCGCACCAAAATGTGTCTCTTCGACGAATGCTGAAGAAACCCTTTCTTACAAATTTGTCAAATTCACCGTCAGTCGGAATGCCCAAAAGCTGCAGGCAATCCTGCAGGTACAAATGATTTGTTTTAGCGTAGTTGAGGTGTCCTGTGACATGAAAGAAAAGCAGCATTTGCTGCACGCAGTGAAGATGGAGATACAACTCCCCATTTCTTTCTGCATTTATGAACATCTTTATAAGATTCTTCACTTCAATAAATTTGATCAATTTTTGTGTTCTGCCACTCTCCTTGGAATTCTTCAGTTGCTCTTCCACAGTTCGTAGCAAATTCTTACTGCAGCCGATCCCACTATCTCATCAGGGCCCATTTCACACGAAATTAATGATGAATAGAGTGCCTTCAACCCTTGCTTGTGTTAGGAACAGGGCACAGATAACTCTGGAATATGCTTTCCCATTCATCAGGGGATGCTGTTTTTGACATAAACTTTTCTCCACACCTCTTCCAACCACTCCCAGCTATTATATGGCCTACTGATCCTATAAAAGAAAGGTAAAAATGGAACCCTCCAAGCCGGATGAACAATGATTTCAAGGAACTATCAGTAGGGGCACTGCTACCATTCCGTGGGCCTTGGCAAAGAGTGGCCATAACGCAAGTCTGCCAATTCATAAAACCCTATTCAGCAGCATTAAGGACGGAATAACTGAATAACAGAATTTGACATGGAGGGTGTCACCGAAACTATTGGGCCCAACAAAAAAGTGTATAGGACAAATTTTGTTGGAAATTTAACGTACTTTAAAAGTGTATAGGGTACAATAAGCTCTAAACTGAATGCGAGATATTTGTAAAAAACTTAGAAAACATACTGTTTTGACACTTTCCCCCCACCCCCCTCAAAAACTCGACACTCTGGCGGCGGAGACTTTTTACCACATTTAGAGCAAAGAGTAGTGAACAACTTGTCAGACCGTAGTTTTTTTGGATTACCGGGTTTGGGCATCTTCTTGTCTAATTTTACTGTTAGTGCAGGCAAAATACTGTAATAGTATATTGTATGTTAAGAGCTGAAAGTGCATTCTTGCCGCTTGCGCATGAATATTGCTGGTTGAGACGAAGTCGAAACCAGCAATCATGCAAAAGCGGCAAGCGCACTTTTAGCTCGAAACATACATACTATTTTTTCGATGACTGAGCATATTATTAAAGGAAAATATCAAATTTCATTTTATCGCAAAAATTAATTGACAATCAAGT
This sequence comes from Agriotes lineatus, assembly GCA_940337035.1. Lineage (NCBI taxonomy): Eukaryota > Metazoa > Arthropoda > Insecta > Coleoptera > Elateridae > Agriotes > Agriotes lineatus. The sequence continues at coordinate 18,076 of CALNHX010009296.1, read as the reverse complement.
TAACATTACTCGCGCAGTCTAGTAGACATGTGACGCGATTATTTCGACAAATGACGGGCGTTGTCAAGGAAACATTCGGACGTGGCCACCTATTTTGTTCACGCGGAAACCCAAAACGCTCGGCGAGCGGCAAAATGATGAAAACGCACGCTCAGCGGCAAATGTCAACTTTCTGTTGTCAAATGACAGTGAGAAAAATCTACTTTCGATGTCAGTCGTCGAAAAAAATACTATTGACCTGGGCAAAATCTCAACACAAATGGTTCTTTTTGCATTATACTGTGAAAAGTGTATATTTTAACATACTTAAAATCCCCATTAATCCCGGCCGAAAAATCAGTCAAAATCCAAGATGGCGGCTGAATTTGCCAATTTTTGCCTTTTTCTCTCTATTTTGCTGCATATATTGGCGTAAAAAAGATGGTGTGCACTCAAAATGGGTACTTATTATGTACTGAAGCATGCCATTTACATGAACTCAAAATCCCTATTAATCCCGGCCCAGGAAATCGATCAAAATCAAAGGTGGCAGCTGAATTTGCCATGTTTGAAATAACAGAACTGGGTCAATATTGTTGACTCCTCTTTCTTGAACTTAATGAATGATACAGAAGAAATTGTTTTTGCCTTGTTATTTCGTTTCATTTTATAAGAAAACACCTCCTGTTCCTTCATCTTCTCCACAATCTCCATACCAATGGTTTTAAATGTTTCAACATTCACATGTTCAGCTGCTGTGACACCAGTACCAAAGTTGGACCGTTTGAATAAGGTGAAATCGATCGCAGTTCTAATACACTTCCTGATTTGTTAAAAATACCGTTGGCGCCCGTTTTTCACATTTTAAAGAGCTGTACACGCCGTCTCTGTAACTGCAACTGGTCGGTAGGCAATTGTATCCAAGTAGCTACGTTATGTTTTGATTTTGAGAGATTAGCCAACGGTGAACCTTTTAAATGATAACAAAGTGTAGCTTAAAAGTGCAAAACTTGCGGGTCGCGGGTCGGGTACGGGTTTGAATTGGAGGGTCGCGGGTCGGGTGCGGGTATAAAAATGTGAAAAATGCGGTTCGCGGGTCGGGTGCGGCTTTAACATTTTAAAAATTGCGGTTAGCGGGTCGCGTATAGGTTCTATATATTGGACCCGCGCAGGTCTCTATCTTAAAGTAAAGTCAAATTGTTGAGTAAATAACTTTGAGATCCTGTATCTTTGTTATTGTCGACTTTGGTAGTAGGGTAAGCTGAAGTAAATCAACTTATTATGGTCTAACTATTACGCTGTTGCGGTATGGCCCATTATTTACTCAACAATCTGACTATACTTTAGGATAATTTACATTCATGATCAGCTTTGAATGCGTTTTTATGGTAAACCGTTGCTTCTAGCGAGTGCAATAAGATATACCCTTTTTAAGCAAAAAAGATAGGGAAAAAGATCTTTCCAGTCGAAAATGACATACACCATGGCACAAAAAAGTTGCAGCGGTTTAACAGTGTCCTAATGGTCGCTTATGGCGCCCTCTAGAGGATACAACCGAATCGTTGATAAATTTGAATTTCTCATGCCAAAAAACCCCGGATACGAAATTTCGTGACATTAGCTGGAAGTGATCGAAATATATTGTAATAGAACGCCTCTATGCGGTGTTATATCACTTATTTATATGATAAATTAAAATAATAACTTACTTCACAAACGTCAATATGTGACATACAAATATTGTCATGGTATATTCTTCTATTTATTTTAAATTTTGCTCCGGCTAGTCAGTAAAGCTAAAGAAATACTCCTTACCCTCAGCTGAATGGTGCTTCTTAATAACAAGTATTACTGATTGTTCAACTATTTGATTAATATAAAGTAATTTTATAGTTACTTTCAGGTCTTTTACTGATATTCTAAATATCTTAATGACATTCAGATATGTTTATTGAATTGCCAATGACGTAAGGATAGTCAAGTTTGTTTAAGATAACTTTTAATCAATATTAAAACCCAAAATCCCTAATTTACATCCCCAATCTTAAATTAAATCAAAAGGTTAGAATTTCTAAATATAATGACCTAAAATCGCCGAGTACTCAGAACACTATTAGAATTTAGATAATTAATAGTAATTCTTAGTTCTAAATACAAGTTCACTAATATTAAACACACAATTTAAATATCCTTGAAGTATTCCAAAAGTTGTTAGCAAAAGTTAAGAAACAACACTGACCTTAACGTCGCTTTAGCGTAACCTGATCAGCAGCCTATAGAATTCCTCTGCAAATGAAGCAGGACAGCTAACAGTAACTGGCTGGTTGAAATCTCCAATCCCCTCAAAAAGCTCTTTGGATGTGTTGTTATCTCCCAGATAGCACTTCTCAATTAAATGCACAACACACACGTAAACACTGGCTCTACGTTAATTATATTGTAAGTTATTTACTTGGTAATATAACTTCACTATGATATTGCAAACACTTCAATTATGTCGACTTGATAGACGGTTTGATTTGCTGAATTTATTTTATATCATTACCAGATACTTCCTGTGTAATGATCTTTTAATTAAATTCAATTAAAAATACCAATTGGTTGGAATTGAACCACCATCGGTTTTAATATGACCGTCTCGAGTCTAGTTTCAAATTGAACTTTTTTATCATTCTGTTTATTTACTTCTCTTTGGTTACCCGTAACCATTCACAACACATCGACTGTACATAAACTTTTTAAATTAACTATCTGGATATATTTTATATGAATAAATGTGACATGCAGACTGCATGTAACATTACAGTTATTCCCTCCAATTTTAGAGCAAAAGATCGCAAAGAGCTTTTTGTTTAAAATTGTTAAATCTCCATTCTAATAACTATAATCATTGCAACCTAACAATTGTAAAATAATTAACGTATAACTTTAATCACTAATCAACCCACCATTGGATTAATTCATTGACAGTTATACCATGACATAAAGAATTCATTGACATTTATACCAAGACATAACCTCTTTCCAATCAATATTATTTTTGACTTTGACATTAGATACAATCACATCATTTGGTACATCATTATTTGACGTTTCTGTGTGGTATTTTTTCAAATTAATTACATTTTGTGTATATTTATATTTATCTTGACCTGGATAATTTAATACATAAGCGTTTTCGCCTATTTCTTTTACTACTTCGTAAGGTCCTTCATATAACAAGAAAAACTTTTTTATTGTTCTTTCTAATGTCTATGATTGAACATGATTCCTAACTAGTACTAAATCTCCTTTTTGAAATTTAATTGTACGTTTTATAGCTTGATCATGTCTACTACATTATTAAAATTAATATAAGATACGTTAACCCCATTTAAGTCAATAAGTTGTTCAAGTTTATTGGTACTATTTCTTTTTAATAATTTGCATATCATTACCTCTATATGAAACCAAAAGTCTCACAATACTGTATCGCATAAGACACAGTTATTAATTAATAATCAACACCACATTGGACACTGATCCATAAATAGATCCCCTGTTCTTCTAAACTGAAGTCTTTTAAATACTGCACCACATCGGATACAGTTCATAAATAGCACCACATAAGACACTAATCATTTCTTCTTAATATATTCGCAAATCACATTCTGTGAAACACATTCAGAACCTCCAACATCTACTCAACTAAGCTTCGATTGGTTAATTCTACAATTCCATGCTGTTATCCGGGTTTACGGCAACATGAACACGCTTAAAGCCGAGGAAAATCGCTTTGATTTACCGCAAAACTATTGACGAGAAAAAGTTTGAGGTTAAGTATCTAAAAAATGCCAAAGTATATATGGAAAGAAACTAAATCCTACAATGAACTATTTATATATTTACAAAAGAAATTCATTCACCTAATTAAATGAAATATCACGAGTAAGTACTTGTTAAAAACCCCAATTAACTAAACAAAATTAATCCAAACGATCCCAAAATTAATAAACCCTAAAATTGAATTTCATCACATTGGCCAAAAATAAACTACTCAAAATTTATGTGATTATCCGAGGACTTCAGTGTCTTAGTTTGACTCGTTTATGGTGGTTCCACACTCTAGCTTCTGCATTTTCTCTTATTGAACAACTTATCCTAAGTACCAACTTTACTTCCTTCCAGGTATCGATTTCAAAAAACTTACTGGCTTCTAGACTAGCCCAAACCACTTCCTTGTCATTAACCTTCATCTGACAACCATACACATAAAAAGACACCTTTCTGCTCTTGCCACATTGGTACACACCTCGCAAATACGAAACAACATCTGTTTTCGTCCAATTCTGGCTCCCAAAGATATCATTCGCAAAGAGATTCTCCAATTCAGAACTGTCAAGAATAAACTTTTTAGCACAAACACCTAGCTTATCCCCGTTTTCCTGCACAGGTAAGTTGGGTTAAATCAACTTATTTTTGTGGAAATTAACTATATCTGAAGTTTTGCCCATTTTTTACAGAACACCGTGTATATATGTATATGTTACCGGCAATGTACAAAATCCGACAATGTGCGGAATGATCAGGCATTCCGCAATGTGACCAATTCACCATACGTTATTTTAGGCAATCTGCAAAATGTCTAATGCAATAGTCAATGTGGAGCTCGAATATGTATACGTCTGTGGCGGTGTGCAAAATACGTGATTGTGCCGAAACTTCGCTGTCAGTGTTAGTGACGAAGAATGGCGAGCGAGAAGAAAGAAATATTTTTAGACAAATAAGTGTTGTAGTCAGTGAAGATAACAATGGTTTTTATAAATTAGGAACTAAAGCAGGGATACTTAAACAGTGCTACCCTAGAAATGAATTTGACACAGTAACGCAAAAATGATAGTATAGCTGAAGTTCCTGAGTACGAAACGAGTCTTCGATCCGCAGTATCTATTTGTTCTACAACCGGTGGTCAGGGAATGCTGAAATACCAAAAGTGTGCACAATAAATTATGCACATGCCTTAAAAATAAAGTGTTGTGTAATAGTTGTTGCCACTTTTCCAATCCCTGTAAAAATAAATAACAAGTGTTTGTTAATTAACTTCAGATATTTTTTAAAGTTGTACGATACGAATGTATGTTTCATTGTTGCAGAAATAAAATCTTCTCTGGTGATGTACGAGTAGTATGTGTTTTTTTAAATTTAACACACAGATTAAATGTTTTCTTTGAAATGTTCACATTACCTAGGCAATGTGAGACGTATACATCTTCGAGCTTCACATTGACTATTGCATTAGGCATTTTGCAGATTACCTAAAGTTATAGGCATTTTGCAGAATGTCTGGTGAATTGGTCACTTTGTAGAATAGCTGGTCATTCCGCACATTGTCGGATTTTGTACATTGCCGGTAACATATATACAGTGCTTTCGTAAAGTAGTTGATAAATTCGTTAAAAACTTAAGAAGTAACTTTTGGAAAAAACGCTCAGACCCATCGATTTTCATTTTTATTTGCGCATTTTTTCAAATAAAATCTATACATACAGAGTGACCCGTGTAAGAGGTAGGACGTCATCGATGTTTTTTTAAATAGCAACCCCCTTTTTTATTACAGAATTTGAAAGAAAGCATCTTTCTACTTACGCTAAGCTAATTTTTGAGTATAGGTACGTGACCAAAAATTAAAAAAAAAAATCAAAATTGTAAAATACTAAATTTAATTGCAATGATAATTTCTAAAACAACTAACTTAAATGTTGAAATTGTGCACCATTGTCTGTCTGTCAGTAACTAAAACGACCGACATGTTTTTTATTGATAGCTGTCATTGATAAAAGCGTAAAATCATACTTCTTAAAATAAAATTTAGTATTTTGCAAATTTATTTTTTTTTCTTAATTTTTGGTCATGTGACCTATATGCAAAAATTACCTTAGCGTAAGTGAAAGAATGTGATCTCTTAAATTCCGCAATAAAAAAAGGGGTTGCCATTTAAAAAAAAACATCGATTATATCATACCTCCTACGCGGGTCACCCTGTATGTATAGATTTTATTTGAAGAAAATGCGCAAATAAGAATAAAAATCGAGGGGTTCCAGCCTTTTTTCCAAAAGTTATTCCTTGAATTTTTAGCAAATTTAACCACTACTTAACGAAAGCACTGTACAAGATATTTTAATTTTTTTGTTATATTTTGTTCAGTTCTTGAATTCTACCTCCATTATAATCCGTATAATATTGGCTTAAAAAAAAGTAATTCGCATAGCTTTCGTTGGAGCGCCCTTGGCGTAGCAGTAATCCAGTAGTTTTCTACACATTCGTTTCCTTTAAATATATTATAAATATTTCTTTCTTAAAATTTCTCGCAACAGAAAGTTGTCCTAAGCTGCTTTGCAATGTAAATGAGATAAACTTTACTAATCCTTGTATTATTGCTATTAGGATTGCTAATGCCAATACATGACATACTGTAGACCTAAATTAAATAATTCATAAAATTTATAATGAATAAATGCATTTCATCTGCATTAACACCGGAATATGCATGTTTACAACGCATCGTCTTGCAAATTTGCTTCATTATAAAACATTACTACATTGTATGCGAACTTAACCCTTAAACCTGCATTTACTAGGCCATATTCAAGTTGAATAAGATATCATTTGCGTCAGTTTTGCACCAAGCATTGTAGCGACTATTTAAACGAAAACCTTTCACAACTTTTCCAGTCCAGTGGCTCAGCCACACAAGTATCATTTAGTAAAAAGGTAAGATAGTTCATTTTAATAATTTGCTTTAACTTATCATTTTTGTTTTAACGTTATATGATTATATTATTGTACGTTAAATAGTAGCAGTGTTTAGCTATAGCCTGTTTGCAGAATAACAAAATGTCGGTCGGAGCAGTAGCCCCAGAAATAGAAGCAAATGCTTCTATTACGTCAGCGACCATATTTTACTTCTTACTGGTACCAGCTTTGGTTCTATGGTACATATACTGGCGCCTATCACGGCTGCATTCGGTACAACTTGCCAAAAAATTGCCTGGACCTAAAGGATTGCCAATAATTGGATGTGCTCTGGAACTTACCGGTACCTCACATGGTAAGTTGGCTTAAAACATTGGATTTAAGCTTCAATAATCATTTTGTAAACCCCGACATGAATGTAATCTAGAAAAATATTCGTAGCATTCATCGAATGTTAATATTTATTTTCTATTTTCAGATGTTTTCAAAACGGTGTGTAAATATGCAAATGATTACGATACCATAGCTAAAGTCCAGATTGGTACCAAACTTGGAGTTTTCTTGCTCGATCCACGAGATGTAGAAATTATTTTGAGTAGTCACGTTCACATTGACAAAGCAGATGAATATCGACTGTTTAAACCTTGGTTAGGAAATGGCCTTCTAATTAGCACTGGTATGGTCTATCTTCGATACTTGTATCATGTTCCTGCTTAATCTACTTTGTCAGGTCAGAAATGGAGAGCACATCGTAAACTCATCGCCCCTGCATTCCATTTGAACGTTCTTAAAGGATTTATAGATCTATTTAATGCCAATAGTAGAGCAACTGTAGAAAAAATGCGAAAAGAGGAGGGCAAAACTTTTGATTGCCACGACTATATGTCCGAAGCTACAGTAGAAATGCTTTTGGGTAAATAACGTTTTATCATTTTGACTTCTTTGGTTCTTTTTCGCAGCCACTCGTTTTAAAATTATAATGACAATGTCACACAGAAACGGCTATGGGGGTAAGCAAAACGACACAAGATCAAAGTGGATACGACTACGCCATGGCTGTAATGAAAATGTGCGACATTCTTCATCTCCGTCATGTCAAGCTTTGGTTGAGGCCTAACTGGATCTTCAATTTAACCAAATATGGAGACATCCAAAAGCAGCTACTTAACGTTATTCACAGTTTAACTCGTAAAGTTGTGAAGAGCAAAATGGAAGCTTTTAACCAGGGAATTCGTGGATCGACTGCTGAAGTACCAGCAGATATTCGTATGAAATCAAGCTCAAATAAAGATGAAGAAAAATCTACAATCGTTGTGGAAGGAGTGTCATTTGGACAATCGACTGGGCTTACAGATGATTTAGATGTTGATGATAATGATGTAGGGGAAAAGAAAAGGTTAGCTTTCTTGGATTTGATGATTGAAGCATCTCAAAACGGAATTGTAATAACTGATGAAGAAATTAAGGAACAAGTAGATACCATCATGTTTGAAGGACACGATACAACTGCCGCTGGTAGCAGTTTCTTCTTGTCAATAATGGCTTGCCATCCAGAAATTCAGGAAAAAGTAATTCAGGAAATGGATGACATTTTTGGAGACTCTGATCGCCCGGCTACCTTTGCCGACACATTGGAAATGAAGTATTTGGAAAGGTGTCTTTTGGAAACCCTTAGATTGTACCCACCTGTTCCAGTTATCGCCCGTAAAATTCTACAAGATGTCAAGATGGGTAAGCTATATATATTTAAAAATCCACTGTGTGATTCATAACCGTGTGATCCATAACCGTTGTTTTTAGCAAGTGGAGATTACTATCTTCCTGCTGGTTGTACAGTAGTCGTGGGCACCTACAAAATTCATCGTCGTCCGGATATTTACCCCAATCCTGACAAGTTCGATCCTGATAACTTCCTTCCAGAGCGCTCCGCTAACCGGCATTACTATGCTTTTATTCCATTTAGTGCTGGGCCTCGTAGCTGTGTGGGTATGTAAAGTACGATAAAATCAATTATTTGAGGAACTACATTAATCTGTTTACATAGGTCGTAAATACGCAATGTTGAAGTTGAAGATACTTCTCTCGACCATTATGAGAAACTTCCGCATCAGGTCTCATCTGACAGAGAAAGATTTCAAATTACAAGGTGACATCATTTTGAAGCGGGCAGAAGGATTCCAAGTAAGACTAGAATCACGAAAAGCTACGGCAAAGGCATGTTGATAACTTTATGATTTAATTCTGACTACGAATGTACAAATAGTGTGACTATGCAACTGTGAACTTTAATGTAGAAAAATAATTATTTAGAATAAATGTAGAGTAGATGAGCATCCAATTCGGCATGTTACTTTCTGAAACCCTACTAAAGATGGAAGACTAATTTTCGAGTTTAGGAATCATGCCTAAGCCATGGTTATAGAAATGTACATTTTTTTGCTTGAAAAATATTTAATTTTGATAATGCTTCAAATGAGAGATGACTAAAGGAGAGGCTTTCTACTATTTAAAAAATGGGAAAATTAAGTTAATTTTATGTAAACAGCCAAATGGAAGTTCAAAGAATTACAATAATAAATAATGACAAGATGGGACGGGACAAGGTCTTTATAGATACTTCCGCACAGTGTTGGGATCGAGCAGTGTTGCCATACGCTATTCGGGACGCCCGCTCCTTTAGACATATTAATTTAGTCTTTGTAATCTGTTAAAATGGTGGTTTTAGTCTGGTATGGCTGTCATCATATTGTATGATATATGTGCGACGACTTCGACTAAAGAGAATTCCAATTGGAGACGGGAATTAACTACTGGGAATCTTAGAGGAGGGAAATCGGTTGAAAGTCGAGTCAGCGATTTATCAATTCCTAACGTTAGGGAAAAGTGCTGATAATGTAGTATTTCAAATTTAAGGCAGAAAAAATATAAAAATTTGCATCCGCGTCTTTCGATAACTTAAAAACAATTTTGGCTGTGGGAAGGGGGTCGAGTGTGCAATTCACTAAACCATACCGACAGCATAATTATGTTACCGTTCAACGTTTATTACTGATAAGGATAATGCAAACTGACAAAGACATACCAAGAAACTCGACTGAAAATACTATCTAAAAGTTTTTTAGTTCTTTGTATTACTATTCTACACAAATTGACACAGAAACCATCCTGAAAAGTTATGTTGTTCTCGAGATATAATGTTTACATCCATTCGGCTGAACACCTTTACTAAACTTAATTTTCCGACTTTCCTTTACGTCCAAGCGGTTGCATAATAAAAAACCTTTCATATAATTTTGGGTTGATCGCAATTAATTAAGCGGTTGCTACAAAAATGGCAGGTTGTGCTGAAGTAAAATTGGTTGCTTTTTGTATAATACAATGAGATTATTCATCTTTCTTGTGAATACTAGAATAAAACAAATAAATTGTATGACCATACAAACACTTTTCTTCGGAATTATAGACTTTACAACCTGCAGATATGACCATACCGATAACCACCATCACCTGTAAAAGAAAACGCGTAAGAAAAAAAGAATCAACTGAGGATAGCGTGCTCGAACGTACAGTCCTTCAATAACAAAAAACAAGGAATGATGCTTGTAATGAACTTATTCTGCCCTTCTAAAACAAACAAAAAATAACAAGCAAAAGAGCCAACAGATGTAACAACTATATCCTGCTATACACTAGAAAAGTCAAACACACTAAAGCATCACTTCTAATAGACCAGAACTACGAACAATAGTTATTTACATACAGGGACGGATGGGCTGGGGTTTACCGGACCGGGAAATAACCCCAGACCGGCCCAAAGTATATATGGGCAAAAATTTTTTTTTCTACGACCGGGAGTAGAGGTCGGTTTCTATAGCATCAAAATTGTGACAGAAGTATAGTGGTATATTACTTTACAAGGGATGTAGGTAAGATTTACACTACTGAGGACCAGCAAGGTGCGAGGTAGTGTAAATCTTCCTACATCCTGTGTAAAGTACAGTCGTGTGCAAATAAATCTGGGACAGTGTTTTTTTCACATGCAGATTCAGTTAAGAATTTGAAGAATATTTCCACGGATTAACTCTTATCAGAGAGAGTTACGGGTTTCAGTACCTGTTAAAGTTTAATGTAACTCTTTCTGATAGCAGGAAATCCATGGAGATATTCTTCAATTCTTAGCTGAATCTGCATGTGAAAAAAACACTGTCCCAGATTTATTTGCACACGACTGTACATAATTTTTTTCACTGCCAATATTTTCTTATGTAAAATAAATGGTAATAGTGTAACATTATTACATTTTCTAAGTTATATCCAGTAGCCTATTTCGGAGCTTGGGGCGTTGTTACAGTGCAGTGACGTTTTGTTTGACAGTTATAAACGCACTGTGAAAAAAGCGTGAATACAATTGCGAGTGCTGTTTTGTGAGCAGGCATTCTGTTTAAAGATGGATAATAGTACGAGCGATAATGGTTTTCTTCATGTTAATCAAATGGCAAACATGGCATATCGTCAGTTATAGTAAATGCGGGATGTTAATTAACTTGTTATTATTAAGTGAGAAGCAAGAAAATGGAGATATATTTTAGGAGGACGAAATATATATCATTCGACTCAGCTTGAAGAGTAGATTCCAAAAATATATAGAAACCGGAAATCGGATTTCTTTTCCGAGGTCGACTTCCGGTCAATTTTTTTATTATTAACTGAGAAGCAAGAAAATGGTAATATATTTTAGGAGGACGAGATATATATCATTCGACTCAGCTTGAAGAGTAGACTCCAAAAATATATAGAAACCGGAAATCGGATTTCTTTTCCGAGGTCGACTTCCGGTCAATTTTTTTTTTCATCTCGTGTTAAATTCTTAATGTCCAATTATTGGCTCCCCTAATTATTTTAGAGCTAAAGTGTAAATACATTTTTTGTAGAGAAAAAAATACTGCATCTATTCATACTGTTGCTAACCATTTTTCATTTTCCATAACCGAAGGAATGCAAAAAATAAAACTAGCATTTTAAAAAAAATAAAACTAGCATTTTTACAAAAATCAATGATGCCATGGAATTATTGAAACAAGCCAATGCCAACGCAAGTGCGTGCGGGGTGATCATCCAGTCACTGCCGTCAAAAGATTGAACGTATTGTCGCTTTTTAAACATTAGTCGTCTGTAATGAGTTTAAATGTGAACTCGGGCAAGCGGATCATCAGTGCGTAAAGTTTGGGGCGCTCCACTATATGTTGGAGTATGGGTTAAGACAATGAATGTAGATATTTTTCACTTGTAATTCACTTCTCTAGGAAAGTAAGTACATTGTCATGGAAACTGTAACAATTTTTGTAAAAGTTTCCTACATCCCTCAAATCAGACAGTGTGAGGATCACTTGCCAGGAAGGTAGTGAAACAAAAAATTTACTTCCTACAGACTAAATAAGACAAAAATTTCCCTATGGAGTTTTCATTATGACTGACAGAACAATTAGGTATTTCATAACGGCTTACAGTGCCACCAACTTTAAAATTTACCATAGGCTACTAATTTTTAAATAATTGTAACTAAAATGTCAATAAATTACGTTTAAAAAACGGGTTTTCGTTTTAAATCTTCCTGCAACTTGAAAAAAATAGTATATGCAACTCGGAGAGAATGCTATTTTGCTTCAGTGCAATTTCTCTCTCTCATTGCATAATCTACTATTATATCAGCCGGAAAAGTTTCATAGTTTTGAAATAATTAGAGTAATACATCGAGCATTTTGAAAACTTATGTTTATTTGTATGTAATTGGACATATATAAAATGAGTAGGAGTAAAAAATATGATATACGTTGTATGCTAAAAGTATTTTAAATGTGAACAATATTAATAAGTATTAAAACTAAATACTCAATTACATAATATTATTAAATATCTTAAACAAACATAAATAGTATATTACAGCCCGAGATGTGAAGTGTTTCATTACTGTCGAGAGATTAGCTAGCCGATTGAGACGCGAAGCGTCGAAATCAGCTATTATCTCGAGACTAAGGAAACTTCCTGTCGAGGTTTGTATACTATTTTATTTACAACCATATATGTAATGTACTTCCCGCACGCGGAGGTGAGGTTAGTAATGTTAACATTACATATATGGTTGTAAGTAATAGTATATTACATACCGAGGTGGAAAGTGTTTCATTCCATGAAACTTTTCACCTTGGTATGTATACTATTTTATTGGCAACCACCTTATTCTAAACAATAATTGGAAAAAAAATTATATTTTGATACGACAGGTTGTGACGCGCATGAATGGATAAACAGGATTCCCAGTGTCCCTACCTACACATCGGTCGGCAATTGATTCATTTCCAACCTCTGCGATGGCAATCACTTTTCCGACTTTACAAGTTGGGAATAGCTCATTTTCCAACTTTTTAAAAGTCAGTAATGATATTATTACATATATGGTTGCGAATAATAGTATATTACATACCGAGGTAGGAAGTGTTTCATTACTGTCGAGAGTTTAGGTAGTTTACCGAGACGCGTAGCGTCGAGGTTAACTTTATCTCGAGACAGGAATGAAACTTTCCACCGTGGTATGTATACTATTTTATTTGCAATCATCTAATTTTAAAAATAACTACAATTGAATTCTGAATAATAGATATCTTGATGTAGCTAATATTTTTGTTACCATGAAAACAACCCACTCAATGTTTTGTTACCATGGAAACACCCCACTCTTCAGGTATGTAATATTTTTCGGGGTATGTAATAATTTCCTGGCTAGTTTCAAGTAATCATCTAGTTCCCAGCTGTTGTCATGTCATGAAATTGACACATTACAATGTGATTGAGAATAAAAGCTTTTTTAACGTTAAATTGAATATTTTCTTGTGTTTTAGGAATCTGAGGGTGGTATTAAAAAAAATGTAACTGATTTACATTGGGTCGTTAAAAATGGTTAAACTAAAAAAACTCAGTGTCTGAAGATTCTTGCTCATTTTCATATGATTTGGATGTAGTATTATTACTTATAGCAGCTATAACCTCAACTTCACAGAAGTCGTTCACAGTTTCTTTTTTTCTCTGAGTGTCGATATGAGTCTTATATAGTGAATGCACTACAGAAACGCGATTCGCAGATTTCGGGGTAGGTTATTCACTAATTGTTCTCGCAAAAGAAAATAATTTCTGTTGCGGTTTTGATAAGCGATGCCCACTAAACTCTGTAACCAAAAGGGGAAGCCCCGTATTACAGCAAACCGGTTTGAATAACTTGGTTAAGGTACACCTCTCACCTCTCTGATTTAGTCAATCCAAAAGGTTGTTGACCGGCAACAGAAGTACAATTCAGTATATTTAATTTTCCGATAAATCCAGATTTTCAAAAATGGTCGCATATACCTAATTGTATAAAGTAAATGGAAATTATACTAGGCGACTTTTTTAAAATGTTACAAGGCGATATCTTTAAAGCGGATTAAAATATTTTGATGAAATTTTGGTGGGGTGATAGGGAGATGGGGGTGACATATTTTAACATATTTTTTACATTTATCCCCTCTCTCTGTTTGAGGGGTGGGAAGTAACTTTGGAATTTTAAATTTGATGATGTACTTGTGTTTATAAAATTCGAATCTACGTAAAAAACTACGTAGGTGTACATTTTTTTTTATTTGCTCTTGAACGAATCCGCTTTGCCTGCTTATTAGTGAAAAAGAGTGAGAAAGTGATTGGAAGTTGAAGGGGGACATTTCGAACAAATCCTCAAGCATGACAAACGATAAATAAGTTAAAATTAAATAGTAAATATTTTTTTTATTTTATAACCTCAAATCCGTAACCATAACCAAATAAAAAAAGATTTGTACCCATACATAGTTTTTTACGTAGATTCGAATTTTTTAACAAAACTACATCATCCCATTTAAAATTCCAAAGTTACCCCCCACCCCTCAAAACAGAGAAATGGGGTAAATGTCAAAAATATGTTTAAATATGTTCACCCATCTCCCTATCACCCCGCCAACATATCATCAAAATATTTTAAACTGTTTTCAAGATATCGCCTTGTAACACTTTAAAAAACTCAACTAATATAATGAAACAAAAAGTTTCAGTCTCCTTTTATAAAAGCCGCGGCCCAAATTGGACCAATGGACCGGCCTTTCGGGAAATGTCCCGAGCTCCCGATGGTCCCATCCGTGCCTGTTTACATATCACGTCACGAAATTTATCTTTACTGGACGAAAAAGCATATTGTACGAGGCTGTAAGGCCGAGTGCTTTTAAGGTCCTGAGTCCAGTAGAATAACTTTCGTGACATACAAATTTTACCTGAAATCGTCAATAAAGTCAAACTAAAGCATAAAACCGATTCATAACTTTCAGATTTTGAAAACTTCATTTTGATAATCGTCTAAAGGTGTGTTAAAAAACATTAGGTTTCTAGAAAGTTAACCGTTACACTACTAGTAGAGTAATAGCAGTCAGGTAAACATATTACTGTACTAGTCGTGTAATGGTTAACTTTCTAGACCCAAAATAGCCTTAAAAATTTGACTTTTGTTGACGTTTTCAGGTAACATATAGAAAACATCGAAACAACATTAATTTAGTCATGAGGCTATGACAATTTTGCTCATCCAGAAAAAACACTCCATATAATAGCAGTTTATTCTCTAGACGCCAGTAAACAAGCCACAAAATTCGACGATTAGATGTAAAACCAAATTAAAACAAAGTACCAATAATTAAACAACTGACTATAATGTGATTACTTTTATGCCGGCGGACTAAAAGTACTCCACAACTTGACTAGCTTTAAAATATTTTTGACATGGCCTTCTTGATTGTCACGAAGTGACGTGGTCGTCAATTCTCGATAATCGTAGTTGATGAAATTTTATTTCCCCCGTCGAAAAGACGAAGGAAGTATTGCAATCCCGAAAAAATCACCTTCCGAGATTTCTTTAGATCTTCAGGTTTCGGAGTGCCTAGATGACGAAAAACAGGTTTTCTCAATTTCGTCTGTCTGTCTGTCCGTCTGTCTGTGTGTCTGTCTGTCTGTCAGTATAGCTCAAAAAGTATTTGTCGGAGGAAGACGATATTTTGCATACATATTATATATCCACCTCGCATGAAACAGGTACAATTTTATACAAATATATACAGGGTGAGCACCTTAAAAAATAAAATTTTGTTTATATTTGCGTTAAGTGGGAAATAGATTAAAATGGTAATTTGCACATAGAGCAGGCCTTACACTTGACGAAAATTGTACCCAACAAATACAAGATAAGGTCGCAAAACATTCAAAAAGTTTCAACAATAGCACCGTTCGCAAATTTTTTAATTTGATAATTGATTTAATTTGCGTAAGCAAGTGTCAAAATATTGCTAGCTCTACTTTCCTTTGACTTTTAGGCCGCGAGCCGCATAAATGCGTAAATCCCAAACCTTGAAATAGACGGCAAACACATATTTGGGCGAGGCATCAACGTAATTTATATCGTAAAAACGATTGCGCATAAATGTATACATCCTGCGTATAATATGTTTAAAAATGAATAATGAAATTTTTAGTGAAAGAATTATCTGCATTGGTTTATTGATGTAAAAATATAATTAATTTTCTTAAGACATGCCCGGTGTGAAGGTTAAGCCAGGTGAAACCCAACGATACTAACAGTACTCCATAGAGTAGCAAGAAATTGGTTGGTCGATTTGTTTGGAGTCACAAGCGCCGTGGTTCAAATCCCTCCGGTAACGGATTTTTTTTATTTGAAAATTTATTTAATTTATTAGAAATGTGAAGATATTTTTACTCCTAACTTAATTTCATTTTTACATTATTTAGTGTCACAATGTCAACGAGGAAAGTTCTGGGTAAAGTCTTTTACAGATTTTTTAATGTATATTAGTTCAGCACCCGATCGGCAAATATCCCAGTAGCGGTGCGTGTACGAAATGTCTTGCTTTTAAAGAAGTAATTTGAATTTCGATATGGCAAAGTTTTCGATATATCGAAGCATTATACTGTGAGATTTGCCGATCAGGTGCCGACCCTAATTTTACTTACGCCGAGCGGTCTGTATGTCTGTGTCGTTTTCAATACTTATTGTAGCTAGATTTGATAATATTTCTTCTGTCATAGTTGATCTCAAATATTTTTTAATATTATTTTACTTGGAAAATCATATTACAAATCATTTCACAATGCGATTATTTTTGATTTTAATTATGCACAAGTAAACCTCATATACCAAAAATAATATTATTCAAATATAACACAAAATGTACAATAGGGTTAAAAAACGAAACACGATCGTAATTTGTTTAATAATGGAATAAAGATTATTGATGTTTACCTTCTGATTTTCATTTGAAATCTTTTAATCTTAATCTCGAATAGATGTTGTCCATTCTTGCACAATAATAAAACAGAGCATATGGAAAAACACAGGCGTCTAATGCATTACATCCACAACCACTTGCTTTTCTTGTAAATGCCCACTGAAAATATCTTGTAAAATTGACGTTTTCATCAATCACATATTTACACCCCGAGGACTTGATATGTTGGCAGATGGTTCAGACATTTTCAGATAGCACTTGCTAGTTATGCTATATCTGCTGTTCTCAAATGAAGAAAATGAACACAGTTCATGTCACACGGTATCTTTCAAGTTCATGTCCTCTTTCATAGCAACAGCATTTAGTCTCTGAAAGAGCTGGTTGTACCCCATGCTGAAAGAGCCATTCTTTGTATGTATGGATTCTTTACAAGCGATTGCAATTGCCTGTTTTTTCGCACATATGAACTTGTCTGAAGATTTTCCAGTCATTTTCAATAAAATTCTTTTACTAACATTCTAATTTTTTCAACGTCCACGTAATCAAAAGTAGTCTCTTCATTTACAATATTCATGAGTTTGTTTCCTTTCCAAAATGGTTTGCAGGGTATTAGGAAATCAAGTACTTTTTTAGTATCGATTGTATCTCTTTTCATGTAATTATGTGACACCACTTTGTGCAGCTCTCTTGCAGAATAAGATACGCCTGTCAGATCTAGCAAGGAAGAATTAAGCTGAGAACATATAGATATTTAATACACCCATACAGTAGAAATCTCATAAGTGTTTGTTCAATAACTAAATACATTTGTAAGCCAGCATAACCCAGAATGTATAATGCAGTGTGACAGAAAATGTTTGGCCAAACAAAATTTTTATACTTCTGTTATGAATGTATAAAAAATATTGTATTTAAACTTGTACTTTCTGTTATGATCGTATAAAATAGTACATTATTACACGTATTTCATAAGGCGATTATTATGGCACGAATGAGTTTCGACACGACGCCTCGC